>QLTV01001147.1:1159956-1174263 GCA_003457575.1 Thermophis baileyi | reverse complement strand
GACCCCCGAGTCCCAGCTGATCGGGAGGACATGGGGATTTTGCAGTAACCTTCCCCTGGAGTGGGGCGGGAATGGAGATTTTACAGTATCCTTCCCCTGCCACGCCCACCAAGCCACGCCCACCAAGCCACACCACGCCTACCAAGCCACGCCCATAGAGCCAGTAGTAAAAAATTTTGAATCCCACCACTGAGTCGTATTGAAATACAAAGGAGAAGGAGATGAGGGGACTACACCCCCTCATATTTCCTAGCTTCTACAATAGTTTTCCATATACCGTATTGTTGTTTAGTAATAGACCTAGGGTTTCTTTTGCATGAATTTGTTTTATTCACAGATGACACTGAGATCCAGCAGATGATTTAGCTGGAGAAATAAGGGAAGCAAAATTCAATATTTTTCCTTTCCTTTCCTCCTTTCCTTTCAGATAATATAACTGAAATTCTAAAAAATAAAGATATTCTTGGTTCTGAAACTTAAGCCCTCTACAGAGTAGCTTGACTGGCACAAAAAAGTAAGCCAATTTTCTAGAGAACTCTGGTTTGTTCTTTGCTAACAATCTCACAGAGCCATCAAGTTTCATCCCTCTACATGTGACCTCAGTAACTGAGGCTCATTAGCAAAAACAGAATGAATTTATGAATTTAGTATTATGAATGGACCAATTCCTGTTTTGTTATTCCCAGCGATGAAAGCATCAAACTAGGAGCCCAGTATTTTCTCAAGTACACAGCCTACTTTGGATCCGATCCCTTCCCTTCCCTTCCCTCCCCTCCCTCCCCCCCCTCACCCTCACCCTCACCCTCATCCTCACCCTCACCCTCACCCTCACCCTCACCCTCACCCTCACCCTCACCCTCACCCTCACTTCCAAGCTTTTGTTTCTATTCCTGAAGACTTCCCAGTATTCTGCAATATTTTTGGAATGCAGAAGACATGGTAGAAAGAGAGAGATTTTTTTTAAAAAAATTCCCACTTAAAGATCCAATCCAAAAATGGTGTAACCTCTTTACACCAAAGAGTATATATATATATAAAAATCTGAACGGTGGCACTAGGTGGACTACAGAAGAAAAGGTACAGAAGTAGAGCTAAATAAAGCGTATGCTTTTCGTGCACTAGATTCAAATGTTGCATACTCTGAAAATAATTAAGGCGATACTTCTCTGCCTTCAATCAAACATCTTTTGAAAGACATCTAGAAGAATCTGAAAAAAGGCACAGTTGTTTTGAGGAAACACTGTAACTAATAAAATTCTTGAAGTAACAGATGTACTTGGCTGAGGTCCTAAATGTTTTAAGAATACACAGTTTTAATAACAAATAGACTTTCTACATACCTGATGTTTCCATGTAAATAGAAAAGAAAGCAGTCCAGTGCTGGAGGGCAGAAAAAAGGAGAGGAATAAAGCCCCTCCCCCCCACCACAGAGTTAATACATATATACACTGTTTTTATTGCTATTGGAGCTTAGTGCATAGTGTATTTATAAGACTTGTAGGGCATGAGTGTTCATGCATATCTATCCATTATAGTGTCCAAGGGGAAGTTTGTATACTATAAATCTATACAGTAGGCAAACAAAACTTAAGTAAATTGTGGACAGGACTAAAAACCAAACACCATGCAGACCTAAAGCTACTTTTATTAGGCCAGCTCTAGTAACAGCATCTTGCAAGTCTGAATGTGCTTCCCACATCTCTTCATTGTCAGGTGAATAAGGGAAGTGCTTGTCTGAGATGATTTCTCAAATTAGTTTCTTGGAATTGACTCAAGTCCCGCTTGTCTGATCGTTGCCTTGGCAGCAGATCTTCCCTCTGTCCTTCATTTTCTTCATTCACTACAAATGGCTTAAAATTTTCCACCCCTCTTCTTTGGAAGGCAACTGCTCACTTGCTAGTTTCTCTTCCTCCTGTGCTTATCTGCAGCATAGATGCATGGATGCTATCAACCTCTCTCCTTAACACAATCTTGCCTAGGTTATTCAGCATCTGAACCAGAGGTGGTATTCAGCCGGTTCGGATCAGTTCACCTGAACCGGTAGCGGAAATCGCAGGTTGGCCCGCCCACCCGGCCTGGCTCTATGCCATCCTATTTAGGTACATTTTGAAACCGCGCGCATGCGTGCAAGCCGCATGCGCTCACATTTGCGAACCAGTAGGGAAGGTAAGTGAATTCCACCTGTTATCTGAACCATCTGGAGTTTGTTTTCCACCAGCAACAGTCCAGAGTTGCCTTTTCCATTCTGTTGGCTCTTTCATTGCAGCTGCCTGAGGCACCTTTCTGGTTTTTCTTCCTGGCGGTGAATCCCCTGGCTCTCCTAGCTGTGGCCTCTTTTGCTGTACAGTACATACAAAACACTTCTCATTCCAGCAGCATCTCCTGTCAAACTGGAAGAAACCTCTCCTGTCTACCTCCTTTGGCTTCTTTCATACTCATTTCTCTTGAAACCTACATGCCAGTTTGTAAGCAATTCTAGTTTAAATGCCTTGACCCTTTCACTTCAACTGCCTGTGTACTGTTGGAAGAAAAATCCATCTGGTTCAGTTCCAAGCTGGGAGAAAGACACTGGAAACATGGAGGCTGATTGGAAAGAAGGCCCATGTATTGATGAACAGAACCACCAGGGTTTATGATTCTGGTGCAACTGACCAATTGGTTTGATGAGTACATGGATTTTTATAAGTTTCATAGATGCTGCTAGGGTGTGTGTGCAATGTCTAAAATACTCTTAGGAGATTGTGCAATGTAGTGAGCTCTGTGTCTTCTGCTAAATGGTAGTGGGTTAATCCTATTATGTCCTGAAGGATCATGTCCTGTTCTTCTTAATCCCATCATGCTGGAGCTGAAGGTCTTTTGTTTTGTAGATAGGTTGGCCCAGTCTTTCTTAATGGGCACAAAATATCTCCTGGGGGCTATTAAGAAAGACTGAGTCTGCTTCCTGCCTCTAAAAAAACACATGTTTCTCCATTTCTCATTTAGGGAAATATAATATTCTGCCTTTTTAAATATTCCTCAAAATATTTCATTCTCCGGGGGGGGGGAGGGCAGTAGTGGGTTCTAAAACTCGTTGCTACTGGTTTGTGCGCGCGCTTGTGCACGCACACAACACTTCTGCGCATGCGCAGACGCGTCCCGGGTGGGTGGGTGGAGCCTCCCGGGGGCGGGGGCGGAGCCCCCTGGGTGGGTGGAGCCTCCTGGGTGGGTGGGCAGAGCCTCCCGGGTGGGTGGGTGGAGCCTCCCACCGCCGCCGCTACTGGTTCTAAGAACCGGGCCAAACCGGGAGCAACCCACCTCTGGGGGAGGGGCTTCCCACAGTACCGAAGACCTGCTCCAGACAGACTACAGTAGGAAAACCCTCCACAAACTTTGACCTTGACAATGGCACATAGTTTTCTGTGCAAAGGCAGTATATCCTCCCACATCCATGCATTATAATTTACTAATAAGAACAATCTCCCTCTTTCTCCCTCCCCCCTGCCCTCTTTTACATAAACACACACATAAATTCTCTCTCTCTCTCTCTCCTTCTTTCTGTCTCTTACACACACACACACACACACACACACACCAAGGTTGAAACAGAACAGGCCAATTTCCCACCCACCCCCATAATTTGCTTTGGTGTTTTTTTTTTCTTTCTAAAGTTCCTTGCATCCAACAATTACCTTCCAAGACATTTCTTGATATGAAATGGCAATTAGCGAGTCACCACAGACATTATTTTTAAAAAGATTCTTCAGGTCAAAAAACTCTAATTAACCTTATTCATTTTGAGAGCCTTAGTAATAATTGGAAGCAAATCTTGAAGGCCTGTGTTAAATATTTTTTTCAAGGGAAAATGACCAATGGTTTCTTCATACAGAGTATTAGTAAAATTATAGAAGTATATAAAATAAGGAGGAAGAAAGGAGGACGAAAAACAACTGATTTTGGTTTTGTGGTAAAATGTTATGTGCAGTACAATGTTTATTTGCTTGGTGGATACTAGAACATGGTGTCAGGCGTGAAAGATCAGGGCCATGTATAAAGTTCCAATTAAACTGATTTATTACTACTCATGCCTATGCACAGGAATCTACGGTATTCAACTAACTGATTGCTATTTTGGCTCTAGGTAATGGCTCATGGAATTCAAGAGGGGTTGGATATAATCTGTTTGTGGATAGGTAGAGATCGTAGGCTGATTCCTCTTTTGACTCCACCTCCAGGTTCTGCTGCTTCTTCTCCTACACATGAACTCAAAAACACCAGTCTCTTATTACTATTAATATTGACTGTCAGCATTTACATTAATAACACAGAATGTCAATATTGTGAATTCTCTAACACTGGAAGTTTGTAAGAAGAGATTGGACAACCATTTGTCTGAAATGGTAGAGAGTTTCCTGCTTGAGCAGAGGGTTGGACTAGAAGACCTCCAAGGTCCCTTCCAATACTGTTATTCTGATTAAAATATTTTTATATATTTTGAGAATCTCTACTTTGATTTCAAAAATTAAATAGTTTCAAAATCATGATTTATTCTCTGACATTTCCTAGATTTATCACATTTGTCTATTTTATGATTTATTCTAACTTTATTCTAACTTCCTCTTTTTTTCTCTCTCTCTACTGGCATACCATAGCATCTGTGGATTGATTAATATCATACTAAAATAATTTAAATATTATTTCACTATGAGAGAGAGAGAGAGAGAGAGAGAGAGAGAGAGAGAGAGAGAGAGAGAGAGAGAGAGAGAGAGAGAGAGAGAGAGAGAGAGAGAGAGAGAGAACTTCATTGAAAAGGAATCATGTCAAGGACTGAATTCCTATCTGTTTAAAAGGCCAAGTGGAAAATCCTGATTAATGTTAAAGCTGATTATTTCACTCTCTGTAATTTCTTCTTCAGAAGTTCTGCAAAAGTTCTTTTTAAAGTGTTATTATTTTTACATTCCCCTTGCAAGTAGCAGCTAATACACAGTGGAAACATGAATGTATTCAGATATTTATTGCAGTGTGATATTTGAAAGACATTCGCAGAACCATTCTTGTGGGAAATTTGACTCCAACCAAGGAGATACAATGTCATAGATATCTCATCATGTCAGTTTGCATAATGTTGTAATTCATACAGCTTCACTGGAGATCCATGAATTGCACAGATTTGTTTTTAAAAAAACATTGCAATTTCTAATTTAAAATTACAATCTTCTGTTTTTGACTTTGAAGCTATTGTCTCAGAAGGTGGCAGCACCTGTCTGGACTTGGAGCCTGTTAGCTGGTCTTGATTATAACTTCCCTCAGGGAATCCTGGGACTATAAATTAATTTGGGAAGTTAAAAAAAAATCCTCAAAGAGGGTAATGAGAAATAGGTTTCATATTGCTTTCAAGAAAACTGCATGGATACAGCCATAAAATTGCCAGCAGTCAGGTTTAATTGCATGGATGGAGAGAAGATATGGATGAAGATTTTTGGATACCCACACTCTGAATGACAATAGACTGATTGTAGACAGAAAGATTGGCAGTTTGAGACCCAAGTACTGTGTGAACTCCCATTCCTGCCCCAGCTCCTACCAACCTAGTGGTTCAAAAGCATGCAAACGCAAGTAGATTAACAGGTACCACTTCAGTGGGAAGCTAACCGTGTGTTCTGACCTAGGCTTCCCAAGAGCATGAAGCAGACTCCTCATCCCGATAAAACCTCTATTATTTAGGTTAAAGGGAACACTGTGCTCCATGTGCCTCTGCATATAATCATGCCAGCTACAAGGAGCCGAGGTGGCGCAGTGGTTAGAGTGCAGTACTGCAGGCTACTTCAGCTGACTGTTCAGCAGTTCAGCGGTTCAAATCTCACCGGCTCAAGGTTGACTCAGCCTTCCATCCTTCTGAGGTGGGTAAAATGAGAACCCAGATTGTTGGGGGCAATATGCTGACTCTGTGAACCGCTTAGAGAGTGCTGTAAAGCACTGTAAAGCGGTATATAAGTCTAAGTGCTATTGCTATAATAACATGGAAGCATCTTCTGACAAAGATGGCTCCCTTGCCTAGGGAATGGAAATGAGTACTGCCCCCTAGAGTCAGACATGATTGGGCAGGGGAACCCCCCCTTTTTTTTAATGAAATAGTGTCATCGGAAGGTTTGAACAACACTGACATTTTGTAGAAATCTCATGGAAATCTAATATTAGGAGTCAGAGTCCAACAAATTCTGGTGCTTTCTTGCTGGTAATTTTATTTGTTAAGCGATAGAAGAAAGAAGTAAGGAGACTTGCTATCCTGAACCAAATTGTTACCAATTATAAGAATTGGTTGAAGAAGGGAAGGTTGACTGAAGAGAAGGATCATATTATCCAGTATCCAAGGATTGGGGTGTTCCAATAGATCTCTACCGGTAGTTAAACATGAAGTAACAGGATTAGATGACCTCTGGGATTACTTCCAACTCATATTTTTATGAACAAGTGTTCATAAAAATGTCTATGAACATATGTTAGACCAGATAATTAATTGTATCTGTGTATTATCCAATTACTATCCTCTCCAGACAAGTGTTCCGAAGGAACATTTCTACTTTTGTGAGAGGTTTTAATGAATGAAGCTAGCAAAGAAGGATTAGCGGTTCTTGACCTAGAGAGAACCATATGTTTAGATAGATCATCAGCTTCCGAATGTCATCAAGGAAATGATAAATGTTACCTAATTAGAATACTGCCACTATAGTGCTGGACAAGGAAATTCTGTTCTATTTTTTGCTGCCAATTCTCATTTAGTTTGATGAAAGAGAATTTGTTTTGCATTCTTTCAAAGGAATGGAGAATTTTGGAGAAGTTCTCATGAGTGGAGTCATAGACAATATGAACAGGGAAAATGTACCATGTTGTCATCCAGCAAATCATGTGACTTTCCTACTTACATCAAATGTCATGCTGTCACTACCCAATCATGTTATTTATGCTATGGGGTCAAGTTTCATGTAGCATCAATTTGATATCGTTGACATCACTGTGAATGGATGGAGTCTAGACCTCTTGCACTTGGTGATCTAGCAGTTAAAGATGCTGGACTTATTGACCAGAAGGTTGGCAGTTTGAGACTCAAGTACTACATGATGGGGTGAGCTCTCGTTCTTGTCCCAGCTCCTGCCAACCTAGCAGTTCGAAAGCATGCACATGCAAGTAGATAAATAGGTACCACTTCGGTGGGAAGGTAAAGTGTTCTGTGCATCTTCAGCATATGGTCATGCTGGTCACATGACCACAGAAGCATCTTCAGACAAAGCTGACCCCCTTGGACAGAAAACCAAGATGAGCACCATCCCTTAGAGTTGGTTACGATTAGACAGGGGAAACCTTTACCTTTTTTAATTACAAAATGTCTGTACATCCCAAAGGTGCTTTTTTTGTTTTCAAGAGACAAATGGACTTTCTGGTTTTTCTTTAAAGACATTTCGCTTCTCCTCCAAGAAGCTTCTTCAGCTCTGTTATGAGAAGTGAAATGTCTTCAAAGAAAAACCAGAAAGTCCAGTTGCCTCTTGAAAAAAAAAAGCACCTGTGGGACAACCATGACCTGGATGACTGAGAATCTCCATAGACCAGGGGTGTCAAACTCGCAGCGTCATGTTGTCATCACGTGATGTATTATGACTTTCCCCCCCTTCGCTAAACTGGGGTGGGCATGGCCAGTGCGTGACGCATCCGGCCTGCGGGCCGCAAGTTTGACACCCCTGCCATAGACAATGTCTATACATGTTTTTTCTTTGACACTACAATAATCTCTTCACTGCTCTGTAGCTTCCCTGGCTGCCCATCCCATGAGGTTTCTTCAAATCAGGAAATGTGGCTACTGAGGAAAATTCCAAATGATTGAATGATTGATTGAAAGAGTGGGAGTAACAATTCTTAGTAACTTCCAACAATCATCCCACCAAGAGCAATCTGATGTAAATTTTCAAGGCCAAACGCAGCATCTCCACAACAAGACGAAATTCCTATAGACTGCAGCCTTTCCACCTTCCTATTCTCTCATCTTAACCTGAGCAGGTAGTGTGGCTATTTCGGGAAGAGATGGACTAGTCCCACTTCTCTGATCCAGGTTTTCATTATACCTGAATATCAGAAGTCACATCTAGGAATAAATCCTACATAACAGAAATTACCAGGGACCAACTTGACACTGAAGAGCAGGACTTTTACATTATTAATTAATTTGACAATAATACCATCACAAGATTCATATGACCCAACCTCATCAGTTTTAGAACAAAGAAATATAAATCACATTTCAACCATTTAATGAGAAGCAATAATATTTGCAGTTTGTATAGCTCATTCTACCTTGCAATGCATGAATTATCTAATTAGGAATGACTGAAAGAAAATGCTTTTAACTCCCTGAAGACAAATGAAAAGAAATTCTATCCTTTATATTGCCAACCATTAGATTCGCCCTTATCCTTCACAAATAAACTTTCTGAACTGAAAACACAAGAGTCATGTCTATTCTCCTCAAACCTTTTTTTTTTTTTAAAAAAAAAGATTTCTCTTTTTTTCACAGCTTGAGTAGTTGCAGGGAAAAAGAATAAAAAGGGGAGTAGCAGGGAAGAAAACCAACACATTTAATATAAAACCAGTTTTCCCCCTGACATTCAGAGGTCTTGAAAAGCAGTTTATTACAGATCTGGTGGACATTTGGATATTTAATTAAATGTCAAGTACATATTTGCTGTAGGAACAAAGATGAAGATTTCATTCATTCATGATCTGTTTGTTATGCGATTACTCAGACCTAAAATATATCAGCTGCTAGTACCTCCTCAAAGGCACTTACATATTTCAGGGGTCAAAAATCTAATTAACCCTAACTACTGTGTTTAGAATGTTGAATAATGTCAAATGAGTTCACACTGACAAACTAAGAACTATTTTTGGTTCAGGGATTTATATACAACTCTTCCCACACCAGTTCTATCTCCAATGTCCTTTAATGTTATTTTTCAAAAAGATCAAAAGAGGAGGGCTAGCAAAGGGACCGTGGGAATTGGTTGTCGAGCTATTACTGTCCATGTTAATTAATGCATCAATATGTTATAACTGTTAAACTGTAACAGTAATGTTCATAATTGTTGGATTATATTTTTATTACCTGTAAACTATTTAGAGCCCCTCCAGATTGATGCAGGGATAAATCACATAAATAAGAATAAAAAAAATAAACTAGATGACTTTGATATACAACACCTTTGATTCCAGTGTGGACTCCAAACTGGGTATCTTTGGACCAGAATGGGACAACTTACCACAGCCAACTCGCAGTGGGTCAACTTGCATCAGGACAATTCAACAAGTACAAAAGTTAAATTAATTTCAACAGAACCGTGGCCAATAATAATAAAATAAAGTCAATCCAGAACTACAAGAGTTACAATAATTTTGATGAAAACGTGGTCACCAATAATAAAAGTAACTGAATATAATGATACAGTGGTGAATTGTCCTGCGGTGAATTGGCCATGGCGAGTTGTCCTAGACCCCCTTTGAATAGTTCTACAGAGTCAGGCCAAGGCCTATCTTAATCCAGTTTTATTTTATTTCTCAAAGTGGCCATCCAGATGCCTCTGGGGTGCTCAGAAGCAAGAGATGAAAACTTATCCCTTTTCCACTGTTTTTGTGCAACTGGTACAAGGAGACATACTGCCTCCAAAATTAAGATTAATACTCCTTTATTGACATATTCTTCATGAATTTATCTAAACAATTTTGAAAGCTATCCAGATTACTGACCATAGCTACTCCTCGCACAGGTTATTTATGCAGTGTGAGAGAATATGCTTTCATGAAGTAGGACTACAGTAAATCAAAACTGAAAGAAAAAAAGAGAGATCTCTTGAGTGGAAAGGACTTCTTTCCTCATGTACTCTAAGAATGCAAGAACGAACTTCATATTCTTTCCTTTCTTAAAGAAACGTTTACGAGAAAACAACCAAGCTCAGAGAGCACCAAGGACCCCACAAGTCTTTCTTTTCTGCTGTGAATCTATAGAACAAGGATGAGAGCTCTTTAGTGCTCTTTAAGAAGTTTGGAGCTACAACTTTAACACAACCAGTTATCCCGGCCCAGTGGTTGGAGTATGGGAGCTGTAGTCCAAATATCTGAAGGGGCACCAAGTTGTCTACTCTGCTGTAGAACTTCCATATCAAGTTTGGTTCAAGGATTACATTCTATTACATAAACTATCAAAGGAAATACATACCATCCTTATCTAAGAAGTTGTAAAATAATAATCTCACCCCTTTAGGTTGTATATTGAAGCTATACAAGCTAAGACTCATTGTACTTATAGATAGTTCTTACCAACCAGTTCATCTAGAAAGGCTTCTGTGCAATCCACCATCAAACTTACATTCAGAATTCTTAACCAACTGCTAACCTTCAATCCTGGTATTGCAATGCACTGAGTTGTGACATACTGAAGTGTCGTAATGTACAGTTAGTAATGTTATTTTTCTTCTCAGCTATAGAAGAAGGTTAAAAATAGCATACAAGAGTTAACTGTCATTATGTTGTGACCCAGCACGGCAAGCCCCCAGGAAACGACACACACACACTGTTGTCCAAAATAAAGAAGGCTTTATCACTAATAAATGCTTAGCAATAAGTTAATTTCAGGGATTCTCCCAAAGTGCTTGTTGCAAATCACAGAACACTTTGGCCGGGATTTCAAATACAAAAAAACACCAACAGATCATTAAGTCCTTAAATTCCTCACTTGCTGGAATTGGCCGAGAGCCCGGACTGGAGTTAGTCCAACTGATATCACCGAAAGTGTAAACAGCAGCCAGGTAAAATACATGTGTTGTTTCCAGCAAGAGTGTCCGTTGTGATTCAACCTTATATAGTCTTAGGGCGTGGCCCCTCTGCCTGCAGGTTTACCTGTGAGGAGACCTCCTTCTACAAAGCCACTCTTGCCGGCTAGCTGCCCTGCATGCCTTGCATCATTCAGAGGCTCCTCCTCTTCACTGGAGTCACTTAACTCCTGCTGGGGAGGTGCAGAAGGCCCTGATTGAGTATCGTCCTCTGGCCCTGTGTCCTCCTCGGTCTCGGACTCAGGTGCCGGAGATACAGATTGCTCTTGCCACCCCATGGTCGGTTCTTGGTCTTCCGGATCCATGAACAGCTGCGCGGGACTTGGGCAAGCCACAACACATTATTCCCAACAGATATAATTCTGGTTTCGAATCTATATTCTGTTTAGTTATCTCTTCCAGCCAATTATGTAATTTCTCCCAATATTTCCTTGCTTTGCTGCATGTCCACCACATGTGGTAGTATGTACCTGGGGACTGATTGTACTTCCAGCATTGTAGACAAGTTGCTAAACATTTTTGCCAGTCTTGTTGAGCAAAAGTGCCACCTGTAAAACATTTTGTATAGATTTTCTTTATAGGCCGAGGCTATAAAGGGACCATGTATTTAGTTTTACATATATTGACAGCGACAAGGATCACATTTAAGAGCCACCTTGGCGTTTAAGAGCCAAGGTGGCGCAGTGGTTAGAGTGCAGCACTGCAGGCTACTTCAGCTGACTGCTAGCTGCAGTTCAGCGGTTCAAATCTCACCGGCTCAAGGTTGACTCAGCCTTCCATCCTTCTGAGGTGGGTAAAATGAGGACCCAGATTGTTGGGGGCAATATGCTAACTCTGTAAACCGCTTAGAGAGGGCTGTAAAGCACTATGAAGTGGTATATAAGTCTAACTGCTATTGCTATTGCTATTTGCTAAATACTGGAAAAATGAAAACACTCCGCCAGACGGAGAAGTGATTCAGAAAATTTTAGAATGTGCTGAAATGGACAGGTTAACTTTTAAAATTAAAGATAAAGAAGACTCAGAATACTACCGGATATGGAATAGTTTTTATGAATGGCTAGAGAAATTGGGTAGGAATTAGAGGGGGAAAAAAGACTATGAATGTCTGTATTAAAATAGATATGGCTTTCAACTTTAAGTACAATAATCTACAAAATGTAAATAAGCCAAGATATAAGAAATTTCAGTTTAAACTATTTGGTTATAACAGTGATGGCGAACCTTTTTTCCCTCGGGTGCCGAAAGCGTGTGCATGTGCGCTATTGAGCGTGTGCGCATGTGCTATTGCGCACGCGTGCATGCCCACACCCATAATTCAATACCTCCCATGCGCCCCACCCCCACGCATGTGCAATAGCAATAGCACTTACACTTATATACCGCTTTACAGTGCTTTACAGCCCTCTCTAAGCAGTTCACAGAGTCAGCATATTGCCCCCAACAATCTGGGTCCTCATTTTACCCACCTTGGAAGGATGGAAGGCTGAGTCAACCTTGAGACGGTGAGATTTGAACTGCCGAACTGTAGCTAGCAGTCAGCTGAAGTAGCCTGCAGTACTGCATTCTAACCACTGCACCACCTTGGCTCTTCACCTGCGCATGCCCCCTGCACTGCCCTGCCCCCCATGCATATGTGCACAACCCCCCATCACCCATTCCCCCATTTCCCGAGTTCCGGTGGGCCCGGTAGGCCCATTTTCCGCCCTCCCCAGGCTTCAGAGGCTTCCCTGGAGCCTGGGGAGGGTGAAAATGGCCTCCCCCACCCCCCGGAGGCCCCCTGGAGGCCAGAAATGGCCCATTACCTGACTTCTGGTGGGCCCGTTTTTCGCCCTCCCCAGGCTTCAGAGGCTTCCCTGAAGCCTGGGGAGGGTGAAAACGGCCTCCCCCGTCGCCCCAGAGGCCGGAAATGGTCCATTTCCCAACTTCTGGTGGGCCCGTTAGGCCCATTTTTCACCTTCCCCAGGCTCCAGAGGCTTCCCTGGAGCCTGGGGAGGGCAAAAACTGCCTCCCCCCGCTCGGAGGCCCTCCGGAGGCTAGAAACAGCCCATTTCCCGATTTCCAGTGGGCCCGGTAGGCCCGTTTTTCACCCTCCCTAGGCTCCAGAGCCTCCACGTGAGCCAAAAATCAGCTGGCCAGCATGCACATGCCTGTTGGAGCTGAGCTAGGGCAACGGCTCGTGTGCCAGCAGATATGGCTCCGCGTGCCACCTTTGGCATGCTTGCCATAGTTTCGCCATCACGGGGTTATAATATTACAATTATATATAATACAAGTGTTATCATATTATAGTTATGGTTACTGTTACTGTTATTAGTTACTTTTTATGAGTTCATGTGTTAATATCTTTTTTTATTCTGGTCTTTGTTTGTGTAACTGATATACACTGTATTCAATGCTTATAAATAATATGTATATATATATATATCAGGGGTGAAATTCAGCAGGTTCTGACAGGTTCTGGTGAACCGGTAGCAGAAATTTTGAGTAGTTCGGAAAACTGGCAAATACCACCTCTGGCTGGCCCCAGAGTAGGGTGGGAATGGAGATTTTGCAATATCCTTCCTCCAGGAGTGGGGAGGGAATGGGGATTTTGCAGTATCCTTCCCTTGCCACGCCCACCATGCAGAGAGAGAGAAGAGAGAGAGAGAGAGAGAGAGAGAGAGAGAGTGAGTGAGTGAGTTAACTGTCAATGGAAATGATATTCCATTAGCTTCAAGAGCTTTGCAGTTAGGGAATTGTGGAGGAAGTTATCTCATTGCGTGCTCATGCTACTCCCCGCTGAATTATTTTGACTTTCTGTATGTTATGAATTTACTGGCTCTATCTTACTATCTGTATGGAAGCCGATAAAACATAATGACAATTCAACAAGAAGGAGACATGGGACAACTCAATTCATTACCCACCTCTTTCAGGACAACTGATCAACAGAATTTTGACTTTATGTATTGGGTTGATAAATCATGCTGGAGAATTAATGATATATATTCTGCTCTCATTTGCATATAATCCAGATAAAAGGATCTAGAGGTATGGATTTAGTTGGATTGAAACAGTTGCCTCTTTTTCAAAGATCATTCAAAGATCTTCCTTTAGGTCATTTTCTTCAAATATATTCCATTCAGAATTGGATGGAAAAGATCCAATCCAGGTCAAAGAGGGAATAAATCCCTATTTGACTTCGAAGCAGGAGCCATCTGATTCAATTCATGAATGAACCCAAATTTTGGAAACTACAAATCAAATGCTTCCAATAGGTTTCTAATGGGAAATTCCCAAAAGATTTCAGAATTTCATTGATAAATGGGCAGCTATTTAAATTAGTCAAATAAATAATTACAAATCAGTGAGAAAGTCCCAGACCTCACAGCAGAAATTTGATAATAAGGCTGCATAACTTTTTTTGACAACAAAAATGCATGTTTTCAGCAACGTGATTTCATATTCTTCTTTTTCC
>QLTV01001147.1:1115609-1139077 GCA_003457575.1 Thermophis baileyi | reverse complement strand
GGGCTGGAGGGCGGGCGAGTGCGCGCGGGAGCGAGACAGAGAGAGAGAGAGAGAGAGAGAGAGAGAGAGAGAGAGACTGGCCCAAGGTCACCCAAATAGCTTTGTTCTAAGGTAGGAGTAGAATTTCTGGTCTTATGGTTTCCAGCCTGATGCCTTAACTACTCCACCAAACTGGGTCCCAGAATAGAAAATACAGAATAGAAAATAAAAATGGTAACAATAGAAGACAAGAGTTGAGGCATCTCACAAGCAACTTCCCTCCCGAGAAACAAACCTATCAGGCTCCAGAAGCAGCCTTTACCTAATATCTGAGGGAAAAGTCAAGTTTTTTTCAGTCTTCTAGAAGATCGGCAAGTTTGAAGCCCTCCATGAGGGACACTAACAGTGTTGGCGCCATGGCAGAGAAGACATGTAGGCCCCAGTTGGTCTTCTAAGTAAAGTAGCTATCTGATGAAGCACTCCAATCTTCCTCTCTAAGCAGGCAGGCAGGAATTATTTGTACAAAATGATGGAAAAGAAGATAGGGAACAGGGGCTCAAATGGCAATGCAGGCCTGGTCTTTAAATAGAGCAATTTTTGATTTGACAACAAAAACTTTTTTCACCAGAGAACACTGATTCTTTATAGATAGCTACTTATTTCAACCATTCTCTCCCTGCCATCCTCCCTCCCCCTCCACACACACATAACATATCTTTTTATCATGGAGTTCAATTGGTATTCAGCAGCCATTGCCATGGGTTTTCGTGGTTTTCATGGAGATGACACATACGCTTCCCTTGATTTTTCCTGCTGCTGTTTAAGATCAGTTAATGGGCACTTAAAATGGAGTGTTGCCCTGTGGGAGTAAAGTAATTTCAATCCAGGTGAATGAGCTGAAAGTATAAATGATCACATTATACTGAACTTGTTTCTGTCACTTATTGGCTTCCTGAATCATATGCTATATTTCACTTTTGGAAAGTGTTACACACACTCCTAGATTCAGCTTATGGTCATTCACTTACATACACAGAGCCTGTTGAGGCACAGAGATCTTGTAAGCCCCCCTTGCTATCTACTTGGGTTTTCCAAATAGGGGTGGGTAGAGAAGACAAGGCACCCAACCCTGGTCAACAGCCAGGAAATAATTAGGGACAGGCACAAATCATTTTCAACTGAACAACAGGATACAACCGGTTCTTTGAAGTAGATGGAAAGCTGGTGAATTGAAAGTAACAGCAAAACTTCACTGATTCCAATGTATATTTGCACTCTCTGTCTCTCTCCCTCTCCCTCTGTCTCTCTCTCTCTCTCTCTCTCTGTCTCTGTCTCTCTCTCTCTTTCTCTCTCTCTCTCTTACACACACACTTTCCTATATCTTTCTCAAATAGGCTGCCAGGTACTAGCTAGAGCTAAGGAAGCTGCCAAGACTGGATCCAAAGGAGTGAGTGAGCGTCAGGATTCATTTGTATCCCCAAAAGTTCTTGCTTTGTTGACAGCTAGAATTGGTGCATTTTTCCTTAGCTTAGGCCTGTAGGAAGTTAGCACCCACCCCACTCCTGGAAAAATGAAATATCCTAGGAAAATATTAAAAAGGCAGAATATTATATAGAATATCCCTAGAGAAATTGAGAAACATGCTTTTAGAAAGGAAACAGACTCACTCTTAGTAGCCCCCACCTTTGTCAATGGGCCATCAAGGAATGGCCCAGCTCACTCATCCCCCCCACCTTTGTCAATGGGCAGTCTATTCTACATAAGAAAGATAGGATTAGCCCTCTGCCTCATGGCACCTGGGAAGATTGCATCAGCCAGCACTCAACTAGCTTGGTATTCAGGACAGCCTACAGAGTTGCCCCATGGGAGTCTGACAGCCAATGGGATACATTTCTGTACAGGAACAGGAAACTAAGAGGTGGGGCCCAACAGAGGTCATAAAACCAAGAGACTCAGCATCTTTTCCCCCTTTTTCTCTTCACCCAACATCTGGAAGCATGTGATCCACCTTTTCTGTTCAGGAGCCCATGCCATGTGCTCCTGGCCACCATTAAACCTTCTTTCCAAGCAACTTCCAGGAATCCAGTGTCTTTTTCCCCACTTGGAGCTGAACCCAGAAGGATATTCCTTACAACAGGCCCAACTTTCTTTGTCTGGTTCGATTGATATCCCCCCCCCTTTGTTTCCCTAATAACTTGTTTCCTTCTTAATTACCTCCCTGAAGGGATCTTTTAGAAAGATTCCTAGCATTTTTGTCCTTTCTGCCTATTGCCTGCTACGTCTTTAGTTATGGCATCTGAAGGCACTGAGGACCTGGCTTTTCCCTTAGGCTCTGGGCCACAACATTTTAATATTACACATAAAAAACAGACTGAGTTTTGTACACATTACAGTGACTGCCATCTGAACTTTTTTGAACACATCCTGCAGACATCCCTAATTAGGGTTGTGGACCAAGTACTTTGGACTGAGGGCGTATGTAGTAGAAGCCTGGAAACATTGGACCACTGAGTTGGGACTAGACGACAGATGCCGCACTTCCTGGATCATTTTTTGAGTGTACATAACCCAAATCAACCACTTTTGCTCAGAGCAAATCAGTTCTAGTATCTCCAGCAGAATTGAACATGAAGACCTATCGGTGGGAATTTGAGGACATCCATAGAAGTAATGGTGAACTGAAGATGTCTCCACTAAAAGCAGAGCCCAACAACCACAATCGAATAAAGAGTGAAGTGAAAAGCTAACTTTTTGTGATTCGTCTCTCAACAAGATGATGAGATCACCCATTAGAGCTCCAGACAACTGCTCTTCATCAGGAGACCACAAAACAGCAGGTTTAGATCATTGGGGAGAGGGGGGAAAAGCCATTGTAGCTCAAACTGTGGTTCAGCACCTTTAATAAAAGTTCACATATTTCCTTTCCTAATCACCTTTGGAAATTGCTTGTTAAGTGCTTCTTGAATATTAGGAACCTTTATAACAGCAAGTTTCGCTCCATGGGTGATTTTCCTTCAGTCCTTAGTGAAATACTTTTATACAAGTTTAAGAACTTAAAAAATTCTTTAAAAAAAAATAGCATAAAGGTGCTACTTATGCTAGCACCTTTATGCCATTTAAGCATTTGTTGTTAGCCGCAAAGTCATGTCCGACCCATCGTGACCCCATGGACAATGTTCCTCCAGGCCTTCCTGTCCTCTACCATCCCCTGGAGTCCATTTAAGCTCACGCCAACTGCTTCAGTTATTTAAGCATAAAATAGCATAATAAATGGTTGAAGTGAAAGATACTTTTACTAAAAGATGCTGTTTGCTGTAAAGTCAGGCAGAATCTGAGTTTCCCACCCATCAATACAAAACTATTGCCTTCATTTCCACCCTTCTCCCCATGACCAGTTCAAATCCAGCCAATGCGATGCTGCGGAGATGTTTTGGGAACGCTGAGGTGTATGAGTTGCTCGATTTCCACACTCAGGGTAAATGGCCTTGAAGATGCCTGGCACGAACTGGTTCCACACTGATCTGCCTTTCTTCAGCTGTCATTCCCCATTCCCACACAACATGCATACACGTTTATTACCCATTTGTCACCCCCCCCATTGCTCCCCCCCCAGTCCTTTGATGGCAGGACACTAGCAAGATCGGACATGTAGATCGGACATATATCAAATTGTATCAGAATGTGGAGATTTTCAGTTTCCTTTACAGACTGCTCTAAAATAGCTGTATAATCTCTTGTTAATCCTGATGCTCTTTCCAGTGCTAGTGGGCATAGGTACCATGATAGGATTAACCTTTCAGTATTGTATCTCAATTAATCCATTGAGGCAATGAGATATGACTGAATCATAAAGAAAGCAAGATGTTTTCTAGGTGGATAAACAATTTCCCACTTTCAAGTTCCAGTAGCACCAATTTCCAGTAATACCAATTTCCAGTAGTACCAATTTCCCTCTTTCGCAGTGACATTTCTTTCCCCAGGGAGTTTCTAGAATATTTTATTTTACACACGCAATGGATCAAAGAGGAAATAAAAAACTCTCCCAAGTGCTTAATGATCTGTTCCAAGGAGTAAATTATAGCTGGAATTGTTGAAATATTAAATTTAGCAGAGCCCAGTTTATGCAACTGAAATCAGATTTTTGTTATGGCTGTTGCTCAAAAATATCGTTTGTTCTTTTACAGTAACACAATAGTAAAAGTAAACCCTGACAGCATGATCTATTCAAGGAATCCAAACAGAAGAAGCTGGAGCTGCTGTATAGCAAAGTCACTTTCTTTTCTATTACTTTTAATGAATTGCTGAGATTACTGAATATATTCAGTGAGATAAAGCTTGGTGCATTTCTGATAAGAGGAAAAGGCTGAAAAAAGAAAGTTCTTTCAATTTTTCATTCAAGGAGTTGCATACACAAATGCTTCTCATCCTGGACCACAAGGAAGCTATTACGGAAAAACCCACCTTCCTAATAATCTATAAAGTGGAGACCACACACAGATTAAGAATGGAGATGGCTTGGTGCAGGATTCTGATACAGTTGCTTTCTTTAAATATTCATTTTGAAGACTTCATATTAGGAGAAGGATGAGATCTTCACACATTCAGTCAGGAGGGTGAAGGAGAGTTTTACTGACATTTCCTTGAACATCTTTGTGTGGTTTAGGATTCTGCTTTCTTAAGGCCTTAAGACCTACAGAGATCTGAATGGCAATCAAAGAAGTTTGCTTAGATGTGACTCCAGGACTTCGTATGATTTTGGATTCTGCTTTAGCAGGGTCATAGGTCGCATGGTGTAATCTTCTGTGTAATTTTGCCACCTCTTAATCTCTTCTGCCTCTGTTAGGTCCCTGCCATTTTGGTCCTTTATCATGCCCATCTTTGCATGAAACATTCCCTTCATATCTCCAATTTTCTTGCTGGAGAAGACTCCTGCGAGTCCCTTGGACTGCAAGGCGATCAAACCAGTCAATCCTAGAGGAGATCAACCCTGACTGCTCTTTAGAAGGCCAGATCCTGAAGATGAAACTCAAATACTTTGGCCACCTAATGAGAAGGAAGGACTCACTGGAGAAGAGCCTAATGCTGGGAAAGATTGAGGGCAAAAGAAGAAGGGGACGACAGAGAATGAGGTGGCTAGATGGAATCACTGAAGCAGTAGGCGTGAGCTTAAATGGACTCCAGAGGATGGTAGAGGACAGGAAGGCCTGGAGGAATGTTGTCCATGGGGTCGCGATGGGTCGGACATGATTTCGCAACTAACAACAACAACAAGGTCGCATGAAGAGCTGCATGTCCATTCAGACAAGTATTCATATTAGGGTTATGGTGGAGACAACTCTTTTATATTCTAGGTAGAATGCACAGACAACAAAATGATGAGTTGTTGATGTATATGAATGAATGGCTGGGAAAGTAGAGGATGGGAATGTATCAATAGAAGAGAATATTTGTAGCTCAGGGTTGAACTGTGGGGTCCCTGGTGCTCTCTGAGCTTGGTTGTCTTCTTGCAGACATTTCATTACCCAACTAGGTGACATCTTCAGTGCTAGAAGGGAGTGGGGTTTGCCTTCTGTTTACATACAAGTGGTTTGTCCTTTCAGTGTTGGTGGGATTGTTCTTGGTAATTCTTTGATTAGGCTGTTGTTTACTGTTTGATTGTTTGAACTGGTAGTTCCTTGATTGGGGTATTGTTTACTGCTTGATTGTTGGTTTGGTATTAATCCCTGCTTATCTACAGTAGGTGTTGATTGCTGGGAAGGTAACTCTGGCCCATTCTGATCTTTCACTCATGTTGCAATTATCATTGATCTGCCCAAATGTTTATACTGACCTGTAATAAGCAGAATAATAATGAAGAGTTGAGTGGCAAAGAAAAGGAAAAATTCAGTTAACAGACTGGAGGAAAATTGCTTTTTGGAAGCACAGTGGAATAGGGAGAGAAGATAGATTTTCACAAGATTTTTAGTTAGGTCAGTAAAAGACACAGCAACAGAGTTCAGGGAAAGCTTGTTTTCCAACACTTTGTGGGTAGGTGGAGGGAAAGTCCTAGTGGGTTTTGTGAACCCAGCCAAATTGATTTCTTTATAGTTCAGTGGATTGTGTTAGCTGGAACTTGCACTAATTTAGGAACAAAGTTCAGCTGTAGTGAACCCTGCCAAAATGACCAGTGGAAGCCGTCAGGTTTAAGTGAAGCACTTGTGGTTTATAAAACCTTTGTCCTGTTACTAAATGGACCATGGGAAACAACTAGTGGTGAAGGAGGGTAGCATGCAAAGCCATCACTCTCTTCCATTGTGGGGCGAGCAAAATTAGGCATAGTGCAGAAAGGGAGTAGGAACCAGTAAGTCAAAGTACGAAAGGCATGAGAAGAAAAGGAATTATAAAGGTAAAGGTAAAGGTTTCCCTCGCACATATGTGCTAGTCATTCCTGACTCTAGGGGGCGGTGCTCATCTCTGTTTCAAAGCCAAAAAGCCAAAGACTGTCCAAAGACGTCTCTGTGGTCATGTGTCCGGCATGACTAAACGCCGAAGGCGCATGGAATGCTGTTACCTTCCCACCAAAGGTGGTCCCTATTTTTCTACTTGCATTTTTTACGTGCTTTCGAACTGCTAGGTTGGCAGAAGCTGGGACAAGTAATGGGAGCTCACTCCATTACACGGCGCTAGGGATTCGAACCGCTGAACTGCCAACCTTTCGATCGACAAGCTCAGCGTCTTAGCCACTGAACCACCGCTTCTCTTCAAAAAGGGATTATAGCTAAGCCTAATTTAGACCACACCATTCATTATACTTTTCCATACCTTTCTAGCCTTGCAAATCATCCTTGCTTCCCCTGTTTATCCACTCTGCTATCTTCACTGTTTTTTCATTCTCTACATTTCTTATCTCTTTTTTCCCCAGGATTCTAGCAAGTCCTCCAACCCTGATTTGAAGACCATTGCCCTGTAGTTATTTCAAAATGGTCATCCACTGAATGTGTCTCTGAGTTGGAGAAATGTAGAATGTTTGTCTGAATGTCAGGTGACCCTGAGGATAGAGACAAACCTCCAAGTGGCCTCAACGACTGTCTAAAAAGGATGCAAATGACCAGCTGTCTGCAAGGAATATGAATTCTTCCATTCCCCACCATCTAGTCAGAGCTGAAGAAGCTTCTTGGAGGAGAAGTGAAACGTCTTCAAAGAAAAACCAGAAAGTCCAGTGGCCTCTTGAAAAAGCGCATTTGGGACAATGTTTGTCTGAATTGGTAGTTCCATGATTGGGTACTATTTACTGCTTGATTATTGCTCTGGTATTAATCTAGGCCAGGGATCTCCAAAGTTGGCAATTTTAAAACCTGTGGACTTCAGTTCCAAGTATTTCCAAGCTAGCTGTACTAGCTGGGGCATTCTGGCAGTTCAAGTCCACAGGTCTTAAAGTTGCCAACTTTGGAGACCCCTGATCTAGTCCAACACTAATGAGGAAATGACCTAAAACCTATTTTGGTGATTGAATCAAAGCATCGCAGACCCCAATCATTAGTTCAACACTGGGACATTTCCATCTGAACTTCTAGCTGTGCATCGAACAAGGAGTCCAAAAGATTAGTTTATTTTCTGGGAAGTAGATCCAAAGTAGAGATGCAGAGAGAATATCAGCCGAAACAGCTCTGAGTCTGAGCATCATGGAAGCTTCTTTGAAGCTTCTTCGTTGTTTACTTTTCTGAGAGGATGTGAAATGATATGCATGAGCATTACACAGAAAGTAGCAAAAACACAGAAGTCAGAACCCAAAATAATGTTGGAAAGAGCGTCCGATGGAGAGAAGACTGAATAACATCTCAAGTGTCCGCATCTGAGTGGCAAGGAAGCAATCTTGATGTCTGTTGTGTCAGAAAATTCCTTTACGTTCTTTCTGCCATGCTCAGTCAGACTGACAGAAAATAAATTGCTAGAGGGATTTTTTTTCCCCTCCCAGAGAACAGTAAAAAATGGGGAAATTCTCATAAATGGAGAATAGGAGTTTAGATTTACTTTCATTTGAAAGTTCCCACTGAAGGAACTTCTGGACTTTGTCCTTGAGGTGGAAAAAAAATGAAACTTTGATTGTGGGTTTTACTGATTAGATAGATTTGTTGTTATAGAATTGTCTAATTCTATACTACGATGTAAAAGTAAAAAGTAAAGGTTTGATGTTACTCTTTTACGCTGTTTCAGCAGAGTAAGGAAGATACTTAGGGATGATTCACACCCTGGCCAGTGTTTCTTTTCACTTTTACCATCGGGCAGAAGACACAGAAGTATAGCCAGCCGGACAAACAGGTTTAAAAACAGCTTCTACCCATGGGCTGTCAGACTCCTAAACACAATATAGCACCACAAATTTCACTGGTGCCAGTGTAGTATGTAATATGTATATACCAGGGGTCGGCAACCTTAAACACTGAGAGAGCCATTTGGACCCGTTTCCCACAGAAAAGAAAACACCGGGAGCCACAAAACTCTTCCCGTGCCTGACTATTTCCTGAGTGGCCACAAAACTAGCCTATATAGTTGAATTAAAGATTCTGTTTTCTTCTGAAACTTTTCTTTTCTTGGATTTATCCATGGTTGGCCTACCGGGGGTTGAAAAGCTTAACAAATTGCGTGTCGGTGGGTGTCGCACATTGGCAGTTGTGATGCATATTTTGAGCGACAGGGAGCCGCAGCAGAGGGATGAAAGAGCCACATGTGGCTCCAGAGCTGCGGGTTGCTGACCCCTGGTATATACCATAATATAAGAACATACACTTGAGTAATATACCTGTTGCACAGAATATGTTGTATATATGGAAACGTATGACTAGTTTTTTCCCTAACTACTTGTATAAGGATTATCCTTTATATTATTCACATTGTCTTGTATGAACTGCACCAGTGGAGGCTAAACCAATTTCATACAATGACAATAAAGGCTTTGATTTTGACTTTATTCTATTGTACCAGACGAAGTTGGAGGTCAATGCCTTTTTTTTCTTTTCTCCCTTTTTTTCTACACTTCTCCTTTCCCTCCCTTATTTTTCCTACTCTTTGCTTTTATATTTTTGTATTTTATATTATAAACTAATAAAAGCGGTAAACATTAGAAACTTCCTAAGGAGTTTGGTATACAAACATTGGTATGCAAACTTTGACTTACAACCACATTCGGGATCAGAATTTCAATTGTTAAGCAAGCTGGTTGTTAAGTGAGTGACATCAGATTTTATGACCTTTCTTGCCATGGTTGTTAAGTGAATGACTTCAGTTCTTAAGTGAATCATGTGGTCATTAAGCAATTCCAGCTCCCCCCATTGATTTTAGTTTAGTTTAATGAAAAGAAGGACTAGAGGTGACATGATAGCATTGTTCCAATATCTCAGGGGTTTCCACAAAGAAGAGGGGGTCAACCTATTCTCCAAAGCACCTGAAGGCAGGACAAGAAGCAATGGATGGAAACTCATCAAGGAGAGAAGCAACCTAGAACTAAGGAGAAATTTCCTGACAGTTAGAACAATTAAGCAGTGGAACGACTTGCCTCCAGAAGTTGTGAATGCTCCAACACTGGAAGTTTTAAAGAAGAGATTGGACAACTATTTGTCTGAAATGGTATACAGTAGGTTTCCTGCCTAAGCAGAAGGTTGGACTAGAAGATCTCCAAGGTCCCTTCCAACTCTGATATTCTAATTCTAATTTTGCTTGTCAGAAGTCAGCTTGGAACATTGCAAATGGCGAACACTGGGATGCTGTAATGGTTGTAAATACACGGTGGTTGCCAAACACCTACATTTTGATCCCATGATTGTGAGAATGGTGGGACAGTTTAAGTCTGAGGATGAGCACTAAGTAATTTTTTTCAGTGCCCTTGTAACTTCGAACAGCCACTCAATGAATGATAGTAAGTTGAGGATCACCTATACAGCCATTTGTTCAGTGATACATGGCCTCCCTGACCACTCACATCAAAGGAAGACTTCCTGAGGGAATTCCACCTAGGGATCTTATTAAGACTGGTAGAAGCAGTTAGGGAGTATTTTAAGTGACAAAAAATAATAATTTATCCCACATAATATATCAAACTTTATATATGAAGGGACATACATCCATATAAAAGTTGAGACAGATTCTGAAAAGAAACTCTGTGCTTTTATAATCCCAGTTCAGCAGAATCACAAAATCTTGAATACATTTTTTTCAGTATTGGCAATATAATCCTAATTTTTGTCATGCAGAGAGGAGTCTAACGCCCCTCGCCATGGCCAACTCACTGCCACCAACTCATCACGGGACAAACTGTGTCAGCCAACTCGCTGCGGGACAACTTAACATGAGATAACTGTACTCTAGACCCATTCCTCTCTTAATATTATTAGTAATAATATTATAGTTCTCTCACGTTGAGTTGTTGTGTGGCGTGTTATCCCGTGGCAAGTTGGCGGTGGCGAGTTGGTTCATTCTGCTCACAGAGATGAACACACACACACACACACACACACACACACACACACACACACACACACATAAACATACAACGTAAATTCCTTTTTAGATAAACAGCTGAAAACAACCTTTGCAAATAATTAAGTACTCTTTCCAATTAGAAATTTCTTTCCATGCAATATTGCACCCTAGACTGTAGAAAAAGTGATCTGCAGAGGCAGCAGTCTTTTGCTGGCTGATCTTAAAGAACAACGCGAGGTCTCTTGGTCTGTGCATAGATTAAGGCAGCGGTCACAACACTTGTGGTGTGGTGGCCCGGCTGGGGGTGGGGAAAGGACAGGGGAACCAGATCTCATGAGAGGTGGGCCAATGGGCTGGCAGGCACGCATGCGCACCCAGCTCAACTGTCAGGCCGAAGCCATATCTTATTAGAGACTTTGGCCTGCCACACTTTAGGCTTTAAAAACGTATTCTTGCTGTGGGAATTTGGGAGGGGCTGTTGCATGAGGGTTGTAGAAATGTAGCCATAACAAATTCCTTTTAGATTCTCAAGGTCATCCTTTGTCCAGCACCTGCCCGGAAGCTGATGGGAGTAGCTGACACGTTGGCAAAAGAAGACTGGCTAACGTGATGAACTTGTGGGTGTGGGGACAAGGGGCTTGATCTTTCAACTGGGTGGAGAAACCCTCGTAGCGTCAGATTCGGGTTTCTCACAGATGTGCCAACATGGCTCTACTAATAAATTGGAACTTTGAGCAATACTTTGCATTGGACTCTGATTTAGTTTTAGATGCCATTTGGAACCCTGACATCAACTTACGCAAGGGGCGGGCTGGCATACAGGCGCTCGCAGCTCAACTTGCAAAAAGAAGTTGAGTTGTGTGCACGTGCATATGCGCTGGCCCAGTGTTCATTTGGGCCGGTTCTGAATAGGCCATGGCCCAATAGTGGACTGAGCCCCAGGGATTGGGGACCCCTGAATTAAGGAACCACCAGGAAATACCAAGTTTGTAGCCCAGGCTGGGAAGTTGAAGATAAATATCTGGAAAAAATGCAGTAGCAAAAATACAGTAGCAAATCAGTACTGATGTCAGAAAACTACATCGACATATCTATGACATCACTAAGGGTCAAGCTAGATTTGACTCATTATGTAATAATTAGGTTTTAAAAAATAAATAAATTAGCTTTTGTAACTTCTCTTAACTAAATTAAGAGAAGAGAATGGATTTAGGTATCATGACAAATCAATTTGGGCACGATGCAATGTATATGTGAACTTTGGTATAGTTTCAGATTGTGATTTTTTGATCAAAAGAAACTCTAATTAATAGGCTGAGTGAATTCGCATCGGCTAACTATAGTTAAGCTAAACAAATCTTGAAAAAGATTTGAAAAATCTATCTGAAAAAGCAGTTTCAGCTATATTCATGCCTCATCTAAGATCCTCAAAAGATAATTTTGCAAAATAATCATATTAACGGATTTATCATTTATTTGAAGATGGTGTTGCACAATCTCCCCACTTCCTTCTCATTTTTATTTTCTCACAGTAAAACACTAACCATGCTTCTACCTCTTAAAGCTAATGCATTCATTAGTTATAATTGCCACTGCCAAATCCCACCATTCTAAGTCTTCTCCTTAATTATTTTGATTGGATGTTTCGCACTTTTATCTGGGCTAATTTACTATTCATAGTACAGTGATGGAGTGTTCATTCTGTTACCCGGATTACAGCTGTAAATGGATTTATACATCATCAATGATAGCATCATCCCAGACCATTTAGCATGAAAATACCTTCCAGTTATTTGAAGACAGGAAGTAATAACACTTAAAATAAAATGAATGTTGGTGCCTTGTGGTACCTCCTAAACTGGATGATCTGTGTGCTATGAAGTTGGATGCTATCATTCAAAAATATTACAAGGGATTGACATGAAATACTTGGTGCATGTTTCTAAAAGTGTATTAACCCTTCTCTGTTTCACACATTCTCTATTTTTCATCCAGAAATGTGTACAAGATATATATATATATGATAGATAGATAGTTAGATAGATAGATAGAGAGTAGATAGATAGATAGTAGAGGGATAGATGGATAGGAAAATAGACAGACAGACAGACAGACATAATAGAGATAGATAGATAGATAGATAGATAGATAGATAGATAGATAGATAGATAGATGAGACAGAGATATTGTAGAGATAGATAGATAGATAGATAGATAGATAGATAGATAGATAGATAGATAGATAGATAGATAGATAGATAGATAGATGATAGATATAATAGAAATAGATAGAAATAGACAGAGATATTGTAGAGATATAGATGATAGACATAGAGAGGGAGAGATAGAGATTTCTAAAGATATTTTCTCTATATATATTCTATATATTGTAGAGATAGTTGGAGGATAGATAAATAGACAGAGACAGATAGATATGATAGAGATAGATAGATGAGACAGACAGATAGAGATATTTTAGAAAAAAGATAGATAGATAGATAGATAGATAGATAGATAGATAGATAGATAGATAGATAGATAGATAGACAGAGAGACAGACAGAGAGGCAGACAGACAGACAGGCAGACAGATAGACAAACATTGTAGACAGACAGAGAGAATTAGAGATGGGTAGGCAAGCACATCCATTAAAAGAAGTATAATAAGCCTTAATACACACATGATTCATATTTCCTCTGAAAGCAATGTGAGTAGTCCCCAAAGACCTCTAAAAATCCTTGCAAACTTTTTTATTTCTTTTAATTTTCCAACAGTTAGGAGGAGAAAATTATTAAATCTCTGACTGCAGGGTAATCGCACTAATATTCAATTTTAATTAAATGTAATTAAATCAAAGTTCTTTTCTGTTCTGGCTCCACCCCCTACCTACTGCATTCTTTGTTCAGATCAAACTAGAGTCGAGATAACTGAACAAGCGAAAGAGAACGAGGTTTAGCTAGAACATGGTTTAAAGCAGGGTTTCAGATACAGAAAGATGGGCTGTCTTAGGGAGATGTTCCAATGCTAAAGGGCACTCAGATGGGACCATAGATATCGCAAACTCTCAGCTTCCATCTGAGCAGAATTGATTGAATGATTGATTGGTGCTGATTTCTGCTCCTGTAGGCTGAGCGATCTTTTGTGTGCCAGGGGTTTCCTTGTGCAGCTGCGCTGCCCTTTGCCTCCTGGCTCTCTGACCCTCCAAATTCAGCTGACAGTGCTCCCTGGGTTGGGTGATGACCCTCCAGTTAATTTAATTTTAATTTATTTATTTGTCAAGCATATATGATTACAAGCAAAGTATAGACAAAGTATAAACATGATTGTGTGTGTGTGTGTGTGTGTGTATATATATATATATATATATGTGTGTGTGTGTGTGTGTGTGTATATATATATATATATAATAGTACAAGTATGATTATGAGTACAAGAAGTATGAAAATATGGGTAAATTAGGACAGGGAAGGTGGGCACGCTGGTGCGCTTATGCATGCCCCTTACAGAAATCTTAGGAATGGTGAGGTCGATGGTAGATAATCTAAGGTTAAAGTTTTTGGGGTTTGGGGAAGAAACAACTGGGTCAGGTAATGTATTCCAGGCATTGACCACTCTGTTGTTGAAGTCGAATTTTTTGCAATCAAGTTTGGATCGGTTTACATTAAGTTTGTATCTATTGTGAGCTCATGTATTGTTGCGGTTGAAGCTGAAGTAGTCATTAACAGGTAGGACATTGTGGCGGATAATTTTGTGAACTACACTTAGGTCAGATCGAAAGTGGCGTAGTTCCTCCTGGCTCTCTGACCCTCCAAATTCAGCTGACAGTGCTCCCTAGGTTGGGTGATGACCCTCCAGTTCAGGGTTGAAATGCCTGTATTGTGTAGTGGCTTCAGTAGGCAAGAAGCAGACCAGCATAGTTACAACAGCATTTATTGACTCAAAACTGGAACTGAGAAACTCCAGGCAATTCCCTGTAATTTATACTCTGGGCCCACAGGGCCTTAACCAATCATTATACTTGAAAAAGCCTGCCCAAATATGAATGTTCTAAATGTCCCTCCAAAACAGTTGGAATTAACAGTTAGGGTCATCTAAAGGTTAGTTTCACTTTAGCAGGGCTTAACACACCTATATATATATTCAATACATAACATCCTGGACCCTGGAAAATTAGCCCTGATGCCGTTTCACCACTGCTGCCAGTACAGAGACTTGCTGTGTCTGACTACCTTTCCTTCTGAGAAGGACCCTTGAGCCAGGTTTATGACATAAAAGTCCTACCTTATGAAGGTTTACATTGTTGTTTACAAGCTTTTCTTTCCCTTGCCCGGGGCTCTCCAAATGTTGCTAAAATAAATGAGATGGAAGCATGTATATAGTATTACATGATATTTGGTAGTTAAGCTGTATATCTCTGCTAGTACTTGCCTGGCATTACCAGCTGCACAGTAGCTGTTGCAAAATTTAATTTGACTTTTACTTGTATTTACTTCTCAACATATGCCTGGTAGCGTTAGATTGATGAGCTTATGTTTGAGCAATGATACTACTAGACGGCATGAAGTTTATCTTTTTCTCCCTCTGCTGTATCAACAATCATCATGCCTTTTGAATCTTGCCTCCCAGTACTTATACTCCATTCCTTTGCAAACATCTTTATTGTATACCCTTACATCCTTAAATCTGGAATGGGTGAATTCCAGAAAATCCTTTATAACAAGGTCAAGATCAAGAAGGGACCACACAATAACATCCATGTTTCTCATGTCCAACAGATTACCTGGGTCCTAGACCATGTGTTCTGGAATCTAGAATAGGGGTGGGTTCTGGTTGTCATCACTGCCGGTTCGGTCAGTGTTGCGCCACGCAGGCGTGCGTGCGCTTTGTGCATGTTTTGCACATGCGCAGTGTACTTTGTGCATGCTTTGTGCATGCGCACTGTGCTTCGTGCATGCTTTGCGCATGCGCACTGTGCTTCGTGCATGCTTTGCGCATGTGCAGTGTGCTTCGTGCATGCTTTGCGCATGTGCAGTGTGCTTAGCGCACGCTTTGCGCATGCACAGTGTGATTAGCACATGCTTCGCGCACACTTCACGCATGCACAGTGCTTTGAAAAAGCTTCTGTGCATGTGCAGAAGCAAAAAACAAAATGGCAGTGCCTATGGCGCCACCAAAAGAACCGGTTCAGGGGCGTGGCAGGCATGGGTCACTACCGGTTCTAGCGACCCACGCCGCCACATTACTAACGGTTCTATAGAACCGGTCCGAACTGGTAGGAACCCACCTCTGATCTAGAACACCTGCCCACTAAGTGGATAGCCACAGATCACAGGGGGCTACAATGCCTAGGTTGTAGCCACAACTTGTTTATCAACTTGTTTATCAATAGTGGAACTAAGAGGTCCTTGATACTCTCTGAGCTTGGATGTTTTCTTATCTATGTTTCATTACCAAACTATTTAGGTAACATCGTCAATTCCTAGAAGTCTTCTCTTTTCTCAAAGAAAGCTAAGTAGCTTCCTTACCAAAGTGATTTTCTATCACTGTGGAATGATTGAAAATATCCAGGATGAAGATAATAGATGTGTGAGATCTATTTCATAGACAAGATTGGAAAAGCACCAGGCCCAGACAGAGTAAATCTTTCTTGCTTGAAAGACTGTGCTGATCAACTGGCCCCCATCTTCATCCCCATCTTTAATAAATCACTGGAGATGTGATTTATTCCTAGAACTGTCCTAGAACTTCCTAGAACTGTCAGCAAGGTTGTATGGATATCCAGGTATTTGGGGGGGGGATAGGGACAATGAGATTATCTAATGTCTGTCTGTTTCTCTGTCTGTCTGTCTGTCTGTCTGTCTGTCTGTCTGTCTGTCTGTCTGTCTATCTATCTATCTATCTATCTATCTATCTATCTATCTATCTATCTGTCTATCATCTATCTTCTATCTTTCTATTATTTTAAATTTTTATGCTGCCTAACTCCCCTAGAAGGTGACTCAAAATTTATTTACCTAAACTCAACAAATGTATGGAGAAATGAATTGATGTTTAATAGAACAGAACAGAACAGAACAGAACAGAACAGAACAGAACAGAACAGAACAGAACAGAACAGAACAGAACAGAACAGAACAGAACAGAACAGAAGAGTTGGAAGGGACCTTGGAGTTCTTCTAGACCAACCCCCTGCTCAGGCAGGAAACCCTATATCATTTCAGACAAATGGTTGTCCAATCTCTTCTTAAAAACTTCCAGTGTTGGAGCATTCACAACTTCTGGAGACAAGTTGTTCCACTGATTAATTGTTTTAACTGTCAGGAAATTCCTCTTTAGTTCTAGGTTGCTTCTCTCCTTGATTAGTTTCCACCCATTGCTTCTTGTCCTGCCCTCAGGTGCTTTGGAGAATAGCTTGACTCTCTCTTCTTTGTGGCAGCCCCTGAGATATTGGACATCATGGAACCGGTTCTTTCGGCATTTCCGTGGGAGCCGCCATCTTGAATTTTGCTTCTGCGCATGCGCAGAAGCTATTTTTTTATTGCTGTGGGGGGGCGCGCACGCAGAAAGCATGCTCGCTCACACGGCGCGACCCTGAGCGAACCGGCAGCAAAATTATCCAGAACCCACCCCTGTGACTTCCAGGATTTTCAGGGCCTTGTAAAAGCTCTGAAAAAAGTCAAATTGCTCCAAAAAACATATTTTATTTTTAAGTGATACTAGGATATATTTGTTACGAATACATTTGTGTTTGTACTATTCATTAGTATGCAACCCAAATAATCCAGAAGTTAAAACAACTCTTCCAAGATACAGTAGATGGTTAACTCTTTGGAGGGTTTTTCCCCCCCAGTTGGTATTGGCTTTTTTTGAAAGGGAGGGGAGAGAAAGATGCATAATTTTATTTCCAATATGGAGGAAATGGAACTAGAGACATTTTTTCACCACTGTCATAAGGATAAAACCGGGGACTGTTTTTGAAGTTAAGGCTTATTTAGGACAGGTGTGTTGATGGTTCTTTGACATCATTTTATAAATGTAAAAGGGAAAGAAATTTTAACAAGAGGGAAAAATAAATCTTCCATTCCCTACCTCTCTCTTCCCTTCCTTTCTTCTCCCTTTCCCCAAACCATCTGAATATTTTTATATGTTATCTCCCCAATAAATTACATCTCCCATTAGCTAAAGTAACCTCTCATCAGTCAAATTCATATTTTTAGCCTATGGTTAAAAATGGGATGGTGGAAAAACAATGCATTTTTAAAATAATCTATGAATTATTACCCCTTAAACATTGACCAAAGTGATACAGCACCATCTTTTGCAATCTATGTTAACACCTTAAAAAACATTGACTTCCTATGTTGGAAGAAATTTCCATGGTTCATTCCCAGCTGGGACGCACCACAGATGCTGAGAAGAAATGGATACAGAAGCCAGCTGCCAGAAAGTAGAATTCTTTTAATGTAGGAAGGCAAGAAGCAAAAAGTGACACAGCTTGAGCGTTCCTGGCTTGCAAGCAGATTGGGGGAGGCAAACCCATGCCTTCTTATACTTGATTTTCCTTTGACGCTCCTACAGTTTGATGGGGTTATTTGTGTGCCTCTAGTTAAAGTGATTGCCCTGGATCCTGTCTTCCTGCCTTAATGGGTTAATCCTGTTCCTGGAGCTTTTTCTTTCCCATCCTGGGGGTTAATTCTGTCAGGAAAGAGGAAAATGGGAGTTCCCGGTGAGTTATTTTTAGTTGGTTTTGAGTACTTTCAGGATCTGCCTCATAGTCCAGTTTTTGTTATTCCTAGTACTAGCCTTTGGCAGTAGCCCAGACTTTCAGTTTACTTTGTTATTTCTAGTAACAAGCATTAATGGCTTTTGGCAGCACACCCAGACCTCTAATCAGCTCGGGCTGGGACTTTCGTTTTAGGCTTTCTTAAAGGAGAAGGGCTGGCTTGAGTCTCTTGGCATTGTTTTCTGAGGTTTCTGGCACTGTCCTTTTGGGCTGTACTTCCCACACCCATTTGCCCCTTTTCTGGCTACTTCATAACTACATATAAGCAACAGAATAGGATTTCCGCTAATCACATTTGATTGCTTCAAAGTGTGCTGAATCACAGGCAGCCGCATATTACAGATAGTCCTCGTTTAGCAACCACAATTGACACTGGTCACTTGATCAGTAAGAAAAGAGGTTGCTAAGTGAAACCCAGAGTGTGCTAATCGTCTTACTTGTGTTTTCCTTCACTTTACAGACCTGCAGAGGTCATGTATGTAAGGATTGGTATGCAAAATGATTTCGCTGCAAATGCTCACTAAACGAGCCAGTCACTAAACAAGAACTTGGCAAAAAAGGGAACTTGGCAAAAGAATGAAGAATACTACTAACTTAAATTTCAAATAAGGCTATGGGAATCCTACAGGTCCAATTTTCAGCACTACTCTGGAAATAAAACATTTTACCTCTGGAGCATAAATTGCTGTGGAGGAGATATTATTCATTTCTCTTTCAATAAAACAAATGTTCTGCATTTTGTATTTTCCTAGTTTTAAATGAGGGAAATAACTTATTCTCTGAAAGTAATGGTCACTATCAAGTGACAAGAGTTAAAGTTCCTTTTCTTCGGTTAATTGTCCTTCTGAAGCTTTGAGCAAGCTATGTGTCACTGATGTACGCTACTCCCGAAGTTCTCCGGAGAAAAAGGCTAATGTCAGGCCTTAAGATTAAATTGGTGCTTGCTTGGTGATATAATCGCAGTGTGCAACTGTACAATTGTACAAAAAAGTGAAGGTTAAAATTCTTAGCTACATAAGAATGTATAAACAGGTGCCTGTTTATCATGTCTTTCTCTCATGTATTTCTTTAAAAGATTTCATTTAGGCCTGTATGCAAGGATGTACAATCAAGTTAATATGCATTTGAACCCATAGTAAATGAATTCTAACTGAAAGGAAGGCCCAAACTACTGTAGGAATATTTATTCAGAATGCTTATAATCTACCTTTCAGTCACAAATGATTCTAATAATACAGCCTTGGCTTGCTGTTGAAATATTAAGAAGAAGGGATCATGTGTACTTATGGTGTGTGTGTGTGTGTGTGTGGGAGAGTTCCCTATAGTGTAGCTGCCAAAGAGAAGGCCTGTCATTTAATCAAGACCTTTTTAACCAAGCAACTTAGGGCAAGTCATGGGCCTTGTGTTAATTCAGGGGTCTAGACTAGGGTTACCAGACATGTAATAAAAGGAGGGCAGCTACTAAGATTGTTGGACGAGCAGGCACAAAAACACCCAGAGAAGTGATTGAAGCCTCAGAAACAGGACCCTCGTCAGTCAACAGGAGTGCTGATTTACCACCAGCTTATCAAGTACTTAGGAGTTGAGGGCATGGCAGCACAAGGAAAGGACAGTCAACTACTTAATAGCCAGTCATCAACACCCCAATCAACAACTAAAAACAACCAGGCACCATATACTGTAAATACCACACACAGAATATGTGAGCCGTGGTGGCGCAGTGGTTAGAGTGCAGTACTGCAGGCTACTTCTGCTGATCACCAGCTGCCAGCAGTTTGGCAGGTCGAATCTCACCAGGCTCAAGGTTGACTCAGCCTTCCATCCTTCCGAGGTTGGTAAAATGAGGACCCAGATTGTTGGGGGCAATATGTTGACTCTGTAAACCGCTTAGAGAGGGCTATAAAGCACTATGAAGCGGTATATAAGTCTAAGTGCTATTGCTATTGCTAATATCCCAAAGCACACACTCTGTAAGAAAGAAATTCCCTGAGGATGGGTTCCAGCACAAGTGTGAAAGCTCAGAAGACTAAACTTCTGGTCCTGGTGACCAACCCAGATTGGATCCTGCAACATTATTCTGGGACATGTATATTAGCAGTAGCAGTAGCAGTTAGACTTATATACCGCTTCATAGTGCTTTACAGCCCTCTCTAAGCGGTTTACAGAGTTAGCATATTGCCCCCAACAATCTAGGTCCTCATTTTACCCACCTCAGAAGGATGGAAGGCTGAGTCAACCTTGAGCCGGTGAGATTTGAACCGCCGAACTGCAGCTAGCAGTCAGCTGAAGTAGCCTGCAGTGCTGCACTCTAACCACTGCGCCACCTCGGCTCTTCACCTTCATTTGAGGGGTCATGTTCTCCAGGGGTGGGTTCTAACTTACTTCGCTGCCGGTTCGCTTCCTCATGCACCGCGCGAGCACACGCACATGCACAGTGTTAAAAACCAAGCTTCTGCACATGCGCAGAAGCAAAAAACAGCTTCTGCGTGTGTTCAGAAGCAAAAAACAAGATGGCAGCGCCTATGGCGCCACCGAGAGAGCCGGTTCGGGGGTGTGTCCAGCCGGCCATTGCTGCCGGTTCGGTGAGCGGGGGGAAATTCCCGATACCGGTTCTATAGAGCCGGTCCGAACTGGCAGAAACCCACCTCTGATGTTCTCCATCCTCCAGGGATACAAAAGTCAAAATCAAATAGTCTGGCTTTTTAATATCTTGGATTTTATTTTATTTAACTGTTTTCATAACAATAGTCATTGATATTTTCCATGTAAAATTGAAAATCTTGTAAATTATCCACTACTTTCATTCCCTCATCCATTGACAGCCTTGGCCGGCTAGATCTGCATCATTTATTTTTTGATTCCAGCCATTGGCTTCAGTGCAGCCCATCAAGATCTATGATCACTGTAACTTGTGGATCTCATGAGTTGCAATATCTTTCTATGGTGAAATTTGAAAAATGTTCTATAATAATTCTATTTTATCACTAGCGTATGTTCTTAAGAATAAAGATTCTTCCTTCCTTCCTTCCTTCCTTCCTTCCTTCCTTCCTTCCTTCCTTCCTTCCTTCCTGCCTTCCTTCCTTCCTTCCTTCCTTCCTTCCTTCCTTCCTCCATCCCTCCCTCCCTCCCTCCCTCCTTCCCTCCTTGTTTCCTTCCTTGTTTCCTTCCTTCCTTCCTTGTTTCCTTCCTTCCTTCCTTCCTTCCTTCCTTCCTTCCTTCCTTGTAATTTTTGTCATGGATGCCAAGAAAGCCACATGGTTTTGATGTACCCTCCTTTTTCACTATTTGTGCTCCTTTCCAAAAGTCCCTGTCCTCCTTGGCCTGTTGAGATATTTGATAACCCTAGTCAAGTGTTAGTTCAGCAAACTGTGATTAACAGTATGTCTTGTAACAGTATGTCTACTGAGGGGGGGAAAAAACCCACTTATTCTGCATTTTCTGTGATCATGGTCATTAAGCAAGCCAATGGTTTGCTTCAAGAGCAGTTTTGCTGAAAACCAGAAGTAAATGTCTGTTTTTGTGCAAAACAGTTGTAAACCATGGTCATGTGACTGTGGGATGCTGCAAAGGGGCTTAAATGTCACCTGTTGCTGAGCACCCAAAGTGAGATCACATGACTGCAGGGGGCAACTTTTGGAACTTTGAATCCAGGTTGTAAGTACCCTCCGGGTAGGTCCATCATAACTTTCCATGGTTGCTAAGAGATGGGCTGTAAATAGAAGACTACCTATATGACTGTGTCCTGTTCCAGACCACATGCACATCCACAAAGATTTTAATGGCTTTGTTTAAACATCACCAACCCTAATGTCATTCCCAAGTCCTTTTGCACTCAATTTCTCTGCAAATGACCCCTCCCCCAAAATGCCAACAAGGCAAAGTCTGGCATGAAGTCAACCAACCAAAATACCAAATCCAAAGTCTATCCACAAGTTCAAAGGCACGATATCTAAATTTAAGATACAAGTCCAGAGGCCACTCAAGAAAAAAGATAGGAATCCACAAAGCTAGAATACAAACACAGCAGGAAATCAAACTCTTGTTTCCAATGTCAGGCTGCTTCACCGATTGGGCTAAGTAGGCACACGCTGGTGTAACTCATTAGGAGGGCAAAGCTGCCTCCTTGTGAGTAGCATCTCTAACCTTTGTTGTGTCTGCCTCTGGTGGAGGAACCAATTCCTCCTCATTCATGCTGACTGGCTGCAGCTGCATTCCTTCTTGGTACTGCATTTGTGACTGGGTCCCCAAGCTCCGCAGCTGCATCAGAGGTGGGTTTCAGCAGGTTCTGACCAGTTCTGGAGAACCGGTAGTGGAAATTTTGAGTAGTTTGGAGAAGCGGTAAATACCACCTCTGACTGGCCCTGCCCCCATCTATTCTCTGCCTCCCGAGTCCCAGCTGATCAGGAGGAAATGGGGATTTTGCAGTAAACTTCCTCTGGAGTGGGGAGGGAATGGAGATTTTGCAGTATCCTTCCCCTGCCACACCCACCAAGCCACGCCCACCAAGCCACACCACGCCCACCAAGCCACGCCCACAGAACCAATAGTAAAAAAAATTTGAATCCCACCACTGAGTTGCATCTCTTCCCTTTCTTCTTCAGTTTGGGTGATTGAAGAGGCAGGACTCAGAGTTCAACAACAGCTCTTTATTGAGTAGATCAGTACAACTGCAGCTCCTGCCTGTCCAACAGCTTGCCCTTTTAAAGGGAGCTGTCGAACAGCTCAACCAATAAGATTTAACCTATTTTCCTGCCGGAGAGGCGGACCAATGAATTTAAACTATTATTTCCCGCCTGGAAGGCGGACCGGAGTGAAGCCTATGTTCCTTGGCTTCACTCCTCATTAGCATATGTAACACCCCTCCCCTCTAGGAAAGAGTGTTGGCCAATCAGCGATTCTCAACTGATGTAGTCACGCAGGTAGGCGGGGCGATGGTGGGTTCTACCTGACCTGCACAGCTCAATTGTATCAGCGGTGTTGTTTGAGGGTCATGTTATTATTTTTGGCTAGCCATTTCAATGACCTGATGTTTGCAAGTGATTCAATATCATTGAAAAATAGTCTGTTTGAATATTGCCAATTGAAGATAGACATTGTGTTGAGAGGCACAATGTGAGTTGATTTGGAGAAGCTGATTTATTCAATGTGTGTAAGTTGAAATGTGTCCATTTGTTCTTCAAGGCAGACTTTTGGTAGTCTGTCAGGTTCCATGGAGAGAATTCTCTAGCAGTTTAAAGACTTTGATTACTGT
>QLTV01001147.1:1094604-1104746 GCA_003457575.1 Thermophis baileyi | reverse complement strand
AGACAGGGTCTTATTTTCGGGGAAACACAGTAGAAAGGGCTTTCTTTTGCTCCAGGAGAAAATCCGAATAAAGAACTGGAAAAGCCTTCACAGGAAGCGCTTGCAGCTTGCAACATTTTAATGAGGTGATAATAGCTCTTGGCTGAACACCCAAACATCTCATTAAAGCTAGTATTCCTTTCCCTGCTTGGTGGTGGTGGTGGTGGTGGGGAAGTGGCAAAAAGTGTCAGTTTATTATTCTATCTCATTTGCTGTTTCTTAGCTCAGCTGAGGCTCTGCTCTGCTGCGTGAATTAGCTGAGCTAATAAACAACAGAATATAGGAGATGTGAGACGAGGGGGAGGGCAGGTAGGTGGGGCCAATCAAAATTTTCCCTACCGGTTCTCCAAACCAATCAAAATTTTCCCTACCTGGATGCCAGAACCGGTCCGAACCAGTAGCATTTCGCCCCTGATGTGGGGGTATAACTTTCTTGGACTTGTATCTGAAACTAAGCTGTGTTTGAGTCAACAGTGTGACACGGACTCTAAAGAGTCAAAATACAACATACTGTCTCAAGAGAAGTATTTTTTTTTTCAAATAATGGGAAGTCATAGTTCTCCTATACTCTATTCCAGACCCTACTTCACCGAGTACTGCATCTATTTTTGGACAACACATTTTTTAAAAAAAGTTTGAGAAATTGGAACAGATGCGAAAAGTAACAGTAAATATAATCAGAGGGCTGGAAACTAGAACTTACAAGAGATTGGAACTGGGAACGTTACAAGAAAAGGCTGAATAATTTCTTGTATACTAAAAGGGTTGTAACACTTGTGTAGGGCATAAATTATGGGACGGAACATACTTGGGTAGACCAGGTTTCCCTGATAGACCGGTCCCACTGGAAAAACATTTAATCTTTCCCCTGGTATAGCCGACAAAGCAAGGAGAGCCCATGGCTTAGAGGTTAATACATCTACCCAATACGCAAGTAGCCCGGAAATGGCTAGCTGATGAGAGCTAAATAGCTTGAAATAGATCTATACTAGTCTCTCTTTATTTCTTTGTCAGTAAACATAAATTCAATGGCATAAATTAATGTCCTTAAGGTACAGAAAGGTAAATCCCATCTGAATAAAAGAGTAGAAAATGCTCAACCTGACAGTAAAAACAGATTGACAGTAGAATCAATTACCCGGGGATTTAGAAATCTCTCCTTCACTGAATCTCTTGAAACAGAGGTTGGATTGGCAGCTTCACCAAGGATATTTTTTTTATTTGGATTCCTGCATTTATGAGGGTGCATTTAGCAATAGCACTTAGACTTATATACCGCTTTACAGTGCTTTACAGCCCTCTCTAAGCGGTTCACAGAGTCAGCATATTGCCCCCAACAATCTGGGTCCTCATTTTACCCACCTCAGAAGGATGGAAGGCTGAGTCAACCTTGAGCCGGTGAGATTTGAACCGCCGAACTGCAGCTAGCAGTCAGCTGAAGTAGCCTGCAGTACTGCACTCTAACCACTGCGCCACCTCGGCATTTGCTGGCTTACATGAATTATTTCTAATTACTTGGGGGCAGCGAGGAAAAAGAAACACCCCTGGATAAGTGGATAATTAAGAACCAATCCCCATGTCAATCTGGATAAAGTGCAAGTTAGTTGAGTTTCATATTGATGTTCACAAAGATCAATGCTCAACATTTCGCTCTTCAACAACATTGCTGTGAAAAGATCCTATCAGGAGAGGCTCTGTTAAGCTGACCTTCATAATGGTAGATGATCTTGCCTGTTTTCTACTCCACATACAGTTTTAAAAATTCCCTAGAATGGAGGAACAGAACCATAACATGCAATTTGCATACTTTTCATGATTGCTTCTAAGCAGGACAAGTAGGTTTTTTTCCTTCTTCAAAACCTTCCCATTAAGAATAAACTGCTGTTTAACTGTCAATTGACTCTCCTCCCAAGCTAATTACCTCATCTAAAGATTTTAAATCACATTTTCAACATGATAGATACTGTGCATCTGAATTTCCCTGCACCTCCTGAATACTAATCTCAGGCCATTGAAAACCTGACAAATACTGTTAAAACTTTTACAGCAAGGAGGAAAAAAACAGCATTTTCATTAATGCTCCTGTATAGGTTGCAAGAAGTTTTTGATGATGTTTTCCAGAAAGAGAGAGAGAGACGGGCAGAGATTCATAGAAAATGTCAGCCGAAATACCTGCAACATAAATATAAAATGTTCATTCATCCTTCCTGCCTGTCTGACTGTTTTTGAGGTAGCTAACTTCTTTTTTTTTTACTGCCTCTGAAGTATTTGCAAGCAATTTTGCCTTCCCAATTTCAATCCCATGTTTCTGAACTGATTCTGGTAGACAGTTCTTGTCCTCTCACCTTGTCAAAAATTAAATTCAGATTACAAACTATTTATATCAATAATGGAAGAAAGAGTAAAAAAATTTTAAATGAAAGTATACATCAAGACCAAAATGGTTTCCTGCCAAAATGGCAGATTAAAAATAATATGAGAATAATAATGAATACTTTAGAGTATTATGAGGAACATCCTGAAAAACAAGCGGCACTGGTTTTCCTTGACGCCCAGAAAGCCTTTGATAACGTAAATTGGAAATTTATGATTCGGCAATTAGATAATATGAAATTTGGGAGGAAATTTGTAAAAATGATAGAAGCAATTTATTCAAACCAAAAGGCAAAAGTGATATTGAATGGGGATTGTACGAAAAAATTTGATATAGAAAAAGGCGTAAGACAGGGATGTCCGCTGTCTCCTCTTCTATTTATCTTAACATTGGAAACCCTTTTAATAAGAATTAGAGAAGAACAGGAAATCAAAGGATTAAAAATTAGAAACGAAGAATATAAAGTTCAGGCATTTGCCGATGATTTGGTATTTATAATAGAAGAACCACTTGAATCGGGACCTAATCTAATTAAAAAATAGAAGAATTTGGCGAAGTGGCGGGACTTAAAATCAATAAAAATAAAACAAAAATGATAACCAAAAACCCTCATCCAAAACAGGATAAACAATTAGAAGAAAAAACAGATATGCAGGTGGTCAAAAAAGTAAAGTATTTAGGAATTTGGCTTACGGCAAAGTGCTCATCAATAAAAGAAGATAATCATAACAAAATATTAGTGCAAATTAGAAAAGATTTAGAAAACTGGAAAAATCTCCAATTGTCATTGATCGGGAGGATATCCTCAATTAAAATGAATGTCTTACCAAGGTTATTATATTTGTTCCAAGTAACACCGATAAAACCTGGGAAATCCTTTTTTGATGATTTAAATAAAATGATTGCAAAATATATTTGGCAAGGGAAAAAGCCCAGGATAAAATGGAAATTATTGCACGATATCAAAGAAAGGGGAGGATTTGCACTCCCAGATTGGCAGCTATATTACCAAGCAGCAGCATTAGTGTAGATTAAGGAGTGGATGGAACTAAACAACAAGAGAATCTTGATATTAGAGGGACATGACCTCCAGGTAGGATGGCACGCGTTCATGTGGGATGAGAAATATAAATCTCATGCGTATTTCAAGAGAAACACGATTAGGAGTGCCTTATTGCAAATTTGGCAGAATATTAAAAAATATCATTACACAAAGATTCCAAATTGGATATCCACAATAGAAGCCATAAAGCAACCAAATTTAAAGAAATTTGATAAAATTATAAGATACAAAGATTTATTAAATGAACAAGGAAATTTGAAAAGTAGAGAAGAGCTAACTGAGCATGGGATTAACCTAGATTGGTGGACATTCACACAGGTGCAAGCTAAATATAAGAGTGATATCAAAGTATATGAATTTCAAAAGGAACCTCATGATCTTGATAAGATATTATTTGGTACTGATGAAAAATTGATTGGTAAAATTTATAAATTCTTAATAAGATATAAAATGGAAGAGGAGGTGGTCAAGGACACAATGATACGATGGGCAAATTTTTTTGGACATACTGTAGATTTGGAGAAGTGGGAAAAAATCTGGAAAATTAATTTGAAATTAACAATGTCTGCGGCGTACAAGGAAAACCAGTATAAGATGTTTTACAGTTGGCACTTATCCCCTGCAAGAATTGCCAAGATGTTCCCAACCACATCTCCATCATGTTGGAAATGCAAGAAGGGATTTGGAACATATCATTTATGGTGGACCTGTGCGAGTGCAAAAAAATATTGGAATAAAATTAGACTATGGTTAAAAGAGATAATGGTAGAAGATATAGATTGGAAACCTGAATTATTTTTATTGGGCATAATAGAAAAAAAATACAAAAAGGAAATACAATATTTGATTATACATATCATAACGGCAGCAAGAATAATTTACACACAATATTGGAAAAATTAGGGTATACCAAAAGATGAAGAAATAATAAGAAAAAATTTGGAATGTGCTGAGATGGATAAATTAACAAAGGAAATAAAAGAAAAAGAAGAGACGGAATATTACTTAATATGGAATAAATTATATGAATGGTTAGAGGAGAGAAAGAAGAAGTAAAAGAGTGTATCGATAGGGGTAAGAAATTAAATTGTTGATATTTGAATGATTATAATAAATGTTTAATGTAAAATATCATAGAAAACATAAGTATAGAATAAGTAAATTACAATATGTAAATATATATAAAAGGGATAATTTAAATGTGGATATATACCAATGCAAGCTTATTGTAAATAGGGAGAATTGACTCCCCACCGTTTTGTTTGTTTTGTATGTGTTTGTGTTATATGTGTATTCAATAAAAAAGTTTTTTAAAAATAAAGATTTTAAATCACATTTTCAACATGATAGATACTGTGCATCTGAATTTCCCTGCACCTCCTGAATACTAATCTCAGGCCATTGAAAACCTGACAAATACTGTTAAAACTTTTACAGCAAGGAGGAAAAAAACAGCATTTTCATTAATGCTCCTGTATAGGTTGCAAGAAGTTTTTGATGATGTTTTCCAGAAAGAGAGAGAGAGACGGGCAGAGATTCATAGAAAATGTCAGCCGAAATACCTGCAACATAAATATAAAATGTTCATTCATCCTTCCTGCCTGTCTGACTGTTTTTGAGGTAGCTAACTTCTTTTTTTTTTACTGCCTCTGAAGTATTTGCAAGCAATTTTGCCTTCCCAATTTCAATCCCATGTTTCTCAACTGATTCTGGTAGACAGTTCTTGTCCTCTCACCTTGTCAAAAGTCTACCAAAAGCTTTCCAAATAATTTAAGGGCTTCCAAAAGTGTAGCACTTGTTTCTGTTTCATCCTCATCCTCATCTAGGCTACAGAACCAATTTTCTCTGAAAACCTTACCCTAAATCAAAAGTATTAGAAATTTGTATGTTTGTGAAATAATCTATTTGTTGAGGGAGATGAATCTCAGGCGCTATTATGCTCTCCATGCTCGAAACCTGTAACTCACCTCTCTAGTCATTTCCTAGGAAGATCATATTTCTTTTGATATATCTCTATTCCTGAGTTCAGGGGTGCGTTGGTGTTTATACAAAAGACCAGAGAACACTGTATTCCTAAAGCTCTAAAGAATTTTTATATGGCCATACAAAGAGACTAGTGTATACGTTTTTCTGAATGTAGAGTAAATGGAGTGGGAGTAAGAGAGAAGAGAAGAGGAGGGGTGGGGAGGGAAAGGAGAAGGAGAAGAGGAAGAGAGGGGAGAAGAGAGGAGAGGAGGGGAGGGGAGGGGAGGGGAGGGGAGGGGAAGGGAAGGGAAGGATACGGAAGGGGAGCAAGGAAGGAAGGAAAAAAGGAAAGAAAGAAGGAAACAAAGGAGGAAGGAAGGAAGGAAGGAAGGAAGGAAGGAAGGAAGGAAGGAAGGAAGGAAGGAAGGAAGGAAGAGAAAGAAAGAAAGAAAGAAAGAAAGAAAGAAAGAAAGAAAGAAAGAAAGAAAGAAACAAAGAAAAAGATTTACTACTTACATTCCATGCCAGACTGATACATTATAAAATTGAGGATGGGGGAGAAATTAGACATTCACTCTGCATAGTCTCTTTCAGATGGGACACATGGATGCATGTCTTGATCAATTCAAAATGTGCTTATTTCTTCGGAGGTAAAAGCAACAAGCTGCGTGAAAAGTTGACAGGCAATGAAACCATTTTTTTGAAGTGCCTCCTGGCTTTGGGAACACAATGAGCCAAGGAGAGGCAAGAAGGCTCTAACAAATTGCTTTGGACAAGAGCCCGTGGGAAGAAGAATGCTTGCCAGCCTAGAGGTCATTGAGGCAACACAGCTTTTGGTGAACTCGTGTGATTTCAGAGCCTTTCAATACAAACCTTGAGCTTAATTCATCATTTGCTAGAATAACTTCTGGGTACTACGGGTTCACCAGGTAAAATCAATCAGGCAGAATTATCTGTTTTTGCTCTTCTTTTTTCTTAGGATTGCTATAGATGGTGGCCATCTAGATAGCAAGAAAGGCTTCATTTTTGGTACCTTTCTGCTGTCCAGATATGGAAATCCTATCTTTTTGTAAAGCTATATTTAAGGATTACATTTGTAAGCACTAGAAATGAACAGTACCTAAAAGAAAATTAGCAGGCCATGATGCTGACACAAGTGTTATGCTTACATTACAATAGATAAAACATAGGGAAAGGGGAAAAAGTCAATGGACTTCAAGGTGAACTTAGATCTCTTGTGAGCACAAAGTGACCCGAGACTGATGATGCATTTGACCCCTCCCTCAGGCTCAGCCTAGTCATCTCCTACATCCTGTCTAGCTTCCGGTGTTGGTCATAGGGCATCAGCAACAGGGGCATTGGCAGCATTGGCAGGGGGTGTTGGTGGGGGGCGGGATGGTGTTGATGGTGGCACTAATAGCCCTCCACAACAGTCCCAGGTTCTCATGTGACCTCTTGAAAAAATTAATTTCTTACCCCTGCCCTACAAGCTTTCCAGAATGGCACCTGCTTGCAGAATAGCAGACAGACTCTCTAAGAGATCGGAGCCTCGCATTGAATCAGCTGGCATAGAAAGGTAAATTGGGTGCTGTTGGATCCTGGAGCTGGCTGAGGAGCAGGACAAGTCCTGCAAGTCCCTTTGATGGGCAGTATGTCAAGGCCTACAGCCAGGGGTGAAATGCTCCCGGTTCGGGCGTGCCTGCCGGTCATCGGAGAGCCAGTAGCGATGGCAGCGCTAGGCTTCTCCCATCCGCCCAGATGCCACCATTTAGGTTCTTTTTACCCTCTGCGCATGCGCAAAGGGTTCTGCGCATGCGCAGAGGGTAAAAGAACCCAAATGGCGGCGTCCGGGCAGGTGGGTGAAGCCTAGCGCTGCCATCGCTACTGGCTCTCCGACGACCGGCAGGCACGCGCAAACCGAGAGCATTTCACCCCTGCCTACAGCCCCCCCAAGGCTCTAGGCTGCCTTGGATGGCTGGATGGCCAGGTTGGGAGCAGGCCAAAGACCTGCAGGCACTCAGTGAGATTGGTGGGGGAGCTCTGCAGCATCCCTAATAGTTGGTCATAAGAATAAGGGATGCTCTAACTTCAAAATGGGGTCATAGGTAGCTTTTGGTGGATCTGTCATAACTTCAAAAGGTCGTTAAGAGACCAGTCATAAGAGGACTACTGGTATGCATGTTACAAATCAGTGTAAATAAATTTTAACCCCAAACTGAAAGCAACTAAAAGCAAAAGCAAAGACTTAAAACAATATTTGTGTCAGGCATTGAGGATCAGGACTACAGATGAAGTTGCATTTGAACTGATTTATTATTGCTCATGTCTATGCACAGGAATCTATTCAACTAACAATTCTGGTGCTAGATAAAGAACAATGGCATTCAAAGGAGGTTAGACTTAGTCTATTTGTCATTAGAATAGAATAGTTTTTATTATTATTATTGGCCAAGTGTGATTGGACACACAAGGAATTTGTCTTTGGTGTATATGCTCTCAGTGTACATAAAAGAAAAGATACGTTCGTCAAGAATCATAAGGTACAACACTTAATGATAGTCCGGGTACAAATAAGCAATCAAATCATATTAGGAACCAGTCAATGTAAATTGTAAGGATACAAGCATCAAAGTTACAGTCATACAGTCATTTGTGGGAGGAGATGGGTGATGGGAACGATGAGAAGATTAATAATAGTGCAGACTTAGTAAATAGTTTCACAGTGTTGAGGGATTTATTTGTTTAGCAGAGTGATGGCATTCGTGAAAAAACTGTTCTTGTGTCTAGTTGTTCTGGTGTGCAGTGCTGTTTTGAGGGTAGGAGTTGAAACAATTTATGTCCAGGATGCGAGGGGTCAGTGAATATTTTCACGGCCCTCTTTTTTTTTTTTTCAGTATACAGGTCCTCAATGGAAGGCAGGTTGGCAGCAATTGTTTTTTCTGCAGTTCTAATTATCCTCTGAAGTCTGTGTCTGTCTTGTTGGGTTGCAGAGCCAAACCAGACAGTTACAGAGGTACAGATGACAGACTCAATAATTCCTCTGTAGAAATGAATCAGCAGCTCTTTGAGCAGTCTGAGCTTCCTGAGTTGGCGCAGAAAGAACATTCTTTGTTGTGCTTTTTTGATGACGCTTTTGATGTTAGGTGTCCATTTTAGGTCTTGAGATACGGTAGAACCTAGAAATTTGAAGGTCTCTTATAAAGAGATGCTAGGCTGATTCCTCTTTTGACTCTGCCGCCAGGTTCTGCCACCTTCTATAGTTTGTGTTTTCATGGCAAGATCCCTAAAACTATTCCTGCATTTTCTCACTCCCTCTCAAAAACCATAGCAGAATAGCAGGATATCTAAGAGTTTAACACAGACATGGGGGAGAAAGAGTAGACATTTATTTAAGTAGCCCTCCTACTGTATATGTATGTTTAATCATAACTTACAATTTGAAAAAAAATTCAATTTGTTGGAATAATATTATGCAGATAAATAGATGGATGATTAAAAGAGAGAGAGAGAAAGAGAAAGAGAGCAAGAGGTTGGACATCACTTGATAGAAGACTCATCAATGATAACCAATTTAATATCACATTTTTAGCTTTCCCCTGCCCTCATATCATTTAATTATACATATGAGCCAACAGAACATCTGAGCAGCAAGAAGATCTTTATTACCTATAATTCCTATTTTATAACTTTTTGTTTGATCTGTTCCTACATTCAATCCAGACATATTCAGCTGTATAAATTACTATTCTTTGAAACCACTTGAATATGACTTTGAATATCTAATGTATCCACCCATCTATATAATGAAAAGCTACTATTCTTTCATAGCAATATTCTTTTTTTTTTTGCAGGATTAACACTTCCTGTATTAGTTAGGAGGCTGTAGCATGTTTCATAGAGGTGTTAAGTATGGAGAGGCTTGTCAAAATGAAATCAATTCTGATCAAATATGTTTTTAAAGATTTATTTTGTCCGTCCTCCCTCCCCCCCTCCCTCCCTTCCCTGAGCAACTACTACCGGTATGACTATAGGAATCTAATGCGCACAAAGATGGCAAGGAACATGAATAGAAATGTAGGCAAAACCAAGTCCTTTTGTGAGAGGAACCTGAGCAGTAATCAGGCTTGAAGATGACTTTGACTAACTAATATATCCACCCATCTATATAATGAAAAGCTACTATTCTTTCATAGCAGTGGTGGGTTTCAATTTTTTTTACTACCGGTTCTGTGGGCGTGGCTTGGTGGGGATGGCATGGTTTGGTGGGCGGAGCTTGGTGGGCGTGGCAGGGGAAGGATACTGTAAAATCTCCATTCCCACCCCACTCCAGGGGAAGGATACTGCAAAATCTCCATTTCCTCCCGATCAGCTGGGACTCGGGAGGCAGAGAATAGATGGGGGTGGGGCCAGTCAGAGGTGGTATTTACCGGTTCTCCGAACTACTCAAAATTTCCGCTACCGGTTCTCCAGAACTGGTCAGAACCTGCTGAAACCCACCTCTGTTTCATAGCAATATTCTTTTTTCCCCCCAGGTTTAACACTTGCTGTATCAGTTAAGAGGTTGTAGCGTGTTTCATAGAGGTGTAAATATGGAGAGGTTTGTCAAAATGAAGTCAGTTCTGATCAAATATGTTTTTAAAGATTTATTTTGTCCGTCCTCCCTCCCCCCCCCCCCCCCCTCCCCTCGCCCGGACCCCCAGT
>QLTV01001147.1:1078465-1094476 GCA_003457575.1 Thermophis baileyi | reverse complement strand
CCCTCCCTCCCTCCCTCCCTCCCCCGCTCCTATCCCTGAGCAACTACTAGGACTATAGGAATCTTATGCACACAAAGATGGCAAGGAACCATGAATAGAAATGTAGACCAAACCAAGTCCTTTTGTGAGAGGAACCTGAGCAGTAATCAGGCAGCATTGATTTGAACTGCAGGTTTCAGACTCATATGGCTATGGAGACCAATTAAAACATCTGATTATGTTGGGAGGAGACAGCAGTGTCATCAAGGGGAGTGTCAAAGGAGACAATAGTATAGTGCAGTGGTCCCCAACCTTTGTGGCTTGGTGGCCTGGCTGGGTGGGGGGAGAGGGGAACTGGGCCACACGAGTGGCGGGTTGTCGCGTACACATATAGCTCAACTTGCCTGAGCGGCAGGATGGCGTGCATATGCGCAGGCAGCTCAACTAGCACAAGTCAAGCTGCGTGCACGTGTGCACGCGTGCTGGTCTGACACTCGTGCAACTTGAGCTGTGCACACCCGTGCCAGCCCGCCACTCACACAGCCCAGTTATGAATAGGCCATGGCCCAATAGTGGGGGTTGGGGACCCCTGATATAGTGGATGCAGCAATACAACTCAAGCCTCACTCCTCTTGTATATGCATCACATTAAATGAGCCTTGCTTTGAGGTGCCATGTCTTTCATCTTGCCTGTTTTGATGCCCCCTCCTGCAAATGTCACTGAGCTTGAAAAAATAAAACGTAGAATCAATATTATTTTAATATATACATTTTCACTTTCAATTTTCTGAGCTCAGATTATCTGCTAGTCATAGAATGAAATGATTGCAAAGTAGTAGAAACAGAATTAGAATCATCAAGTTCAATTTCCAAACACATAATAATATTCCCAATCTCTCTTGTCGTTTGGGCCTGAAAAGGTCCACTTTTTTGTTTTCGTTTTCGTTGCCATGTAATTTGCACCAAAGACAAATTCCTTGTGTGTCCAATCACACTTGGCCAATAAAGAATTCTATTCTGTTCTGTTCTGTCCTGTCCTGTCCTGTCCTATCCTATCCTATCCTATCCTATCCTATCCTATCCTATCCTATCCTATCCTATCCTATCCTATCCTATCCTATCCTATCCTATCCTATCCTATCCTATCCTATTCTATTTTGAGAACCAGGAAAGTCTACAGAGTAGTCTGGCTGCCAACAGTTGCTAGTTTGCATAATTCATGCTGTCACACTGGGTGCATCACGAGGAGGCGAACTGGCTTCAATGGTTAGATGGCCTAGGCATTGGTATTTGAATATAGATCTTTTTAGCATTTATATTTTATTGTGTTTTATTAATCTAGATGAAATGTTAATATTTGATGCAAGTCCATGTGCAATATGCCATACATTAAATAAATCCAAACATATAGCTGTCTAAACTCTAAACATATCCAAGGAGGGGAGCTCATAATGCCCATCAGTAAGTAGAATTGCTAAATTCCACCAGCTATTAGGATTGCCTTATTAACAATTCACTAGAAAACAAATGAATAATCAAACAAACTAACCAAAGTTCTCCCTTGAGACAAAAGTGACCAGTCTCAAATTATCCTACCTCAGATGCATTATAGAGATATTATATGGCTATAATGCTGGGTTACTATTCAGGGTCCTCTGACAAAAGGACTTGGTTGCATCTACATTTCTAAGGGACGTTCCTCACTATCCTTACGTGCAGTGGTGGGATTCAAATAATTTAACAACCGGTTTGCCCAGGGTCAGGTTGGCTGTCATGGGAGGCGTGGCCCATCCCCATCCTCCAGCTCCACCACACATGCGGGACGAGCCTCCCGTGACAGCCAACCTGTCCCTGGGCGAACCAGTTGTTAAATTACACCCCCCATCAAAGTGGATCCTGGGTACTGCACTGTGCTGCAATGGAGAAACGGGCAACAGAGTGGCCGGCATGAGGGAAGGAGGAGGGAAAGCAGCCTTCTCCTTCCCTCACGCCGGCCGCTCCGTTGCCCGTTTCTCCATTGCAGCACAGTGCAGTACCCAGGATCCACTTTGATAGTGGGTGGGTGGGTAATTTAACAACCACTTTGCCCGAACCGGTGCGAACCGGCTGAATCCCACCACTGCTTATATGCATAAGATTGCTATAGTCATACTGTCTCAAAGGTGCATTTTTCAAAAGGCAGCTGGACTGTTCTTTCCTTGAGGAAGAAGATGTTTTATTTCTTAATCAAGAAGCTTCATTGGTTCTGGCAGTCCTTTCAGAAGTTTCAAGAAGATTCCACCCCCTTTTGCACTTTGATACAGGTGACTCTGAGGGCACAGATAAACCCCCAAATGGCCTCAAGAGCTCTCAGGGAGAGTGCTAATGACCAGAAGACTGCAAAGAAATATGATCCTTCCACCACCACCTCCATCCTGTCAGAAATAATCCCTTCCATTCCCTTCCCCCACATCCTGCCAGAACCAATAAAGCTTCTTGGATAAGAAGCAAAATGTTTTCTTCTTCTTCCTCAAGGAAAAAAGAGTCCAGTTGCTCTTTTCAAAAAAAGCACCTTTGAGACAACTATGACCTGGATGACTCAGAATCTCTACAGACATACAGTTATAGTGGGTCTCAGAGGAAGGAAGGAAGGAAGGAAGGAAGGAAGGAAGGAAGGAAGGAAGGAAGGAAGGAAGGAAGGAAGGAAGGAAGGAAGGAAGATCAGCAAGCTGGATGGACTTAAGTTAAATGGTGGTGGATGTAGTATTGGAAGATCCAGAAGACCAGGTGTCCAAGGCTATTGACATGGTTAGGGATAGATCATCAGATGGATCTTTTATTTATTGTATTCAACATTGACTTAATGACTCATCATCATCATCATCATCATCATCATCATCATCATCATCATCATCACCATCATCCCTGTTACTTATCATCAGACATGTCATGGACACTGTGTAAAGCTCCCCCTTTTTTCCTTATTATGGTACACAATGGCACACGGAATTGAGGAGAAAAGCCACATATTAAGCAAATCATTGGAATAATATCATTCATGCAGAAATTAGACCATTCTGCATGGATATAATTAAAAGAGTTAAAATGACTAAACATAACATAAGCTGATGCGTGGTAGGACCTAATTGGGGTCTGATCTTCAATTTCTGAGAGTGCTACTTTCAAAGAGAAGACTGTGCCTGAACTGCAGAAATGGAGACTTCCAGGAAAGGATAGGAAAAGAGAGAGAGAAAATTAACTCCCCAGAAAACTCTTGATTCATACTGCCAGGAACTTATTAACTATCCAGAGTTTTGTACTTCAGATCTGGTAGCTGCGTTGAATATGGAGTACTGCTCCATAAAAATACTTGAAAGGAACTTTAAATGGAGCAACCTACAAAAAAAACAACAACAACCCCAAACCCCTCAGACCTTATAAGGTAGGTTCTGAGACTCATGTAAGGTTTGAGAAATTATATTTGTCCCCCGGACTTTCAAAGTAGCAGGAATCAAATCTCATTCTCTAGTGTGGCACCACAGAAATGCCCCTTGGACCATCCTTGGATGCCAGTTTTTGTGCGCTTTGCAAGAGCTGAAAATGGAAAACTACTCTTAAGATTTTAAATAACTTTATTTGTTAAATCATATATCGGTTGCACTGGCATCTATACAAAGTCTACTCTTAAAGGCCGCGTTCTTCATTTTTGCAAATTTATAATTAGCCCAAACAAATAAAAGAAAGCCTAACTCTCTTTTCGGACCATCACTCATGCCCTTGTCACCTCACGGTTAGATTATTGCAATGCGCTCTACATGGGGCTACCCTTGAAGAGCGTTTGGAGACTACAGTTGGTCCAGAATGCAGCTGCGCGAGCTGTCATGGGTGCACCTAGGTACACCCATATTACACCAATTCTCCGCGAGCTGCACTGGCTCCCTATTGGTCTCCAGGCACAATTCAAGGTGTTGGTTATTACCTTTAAAGCCCTATATGGCTCAGGACCAGGCTATCCTTGAGACTGCCTTCTATCCTGAGATCCGGACTGCCCCCACCCTATTGGCCTTCCGGAAAGTGGTGAAGACCTGGCTTTTCCGGCAGGCCTGGGGCTGTTGATCTCGCTGTTGTAATCCTGCGAGATCCGGCCATGAATGGTGTGCATGGGTTTTTAAATGTTTTTATAAGGTTTTTTAATTTTTTTTTTATATATATTTCTGTTGTAAGCCGCCCAGAGTCCTTCGGGAGTTGGGCGGCATAGAAATTTAAATAATAAATAATAAATAAATAAATTTGATGTCATTGAGAGAAGCAGGTGAATTGAAGAGCACACCAATTATAGTTGTCGAGGCACCAACTATTGCAAAAAAATGTGTTTTGTCGAACAGTGAAGGGGCTAAGATACAGCTCTCTTTGTGGGTATTCAAACTGATAGCTGCCCTAAATTACTGTGCAATGTTTTGATCAAGGGCAATGACTGCCTATCAATTCATAAATCATATCATGTTTGCTAATTGGCACTTAGTTGGAGAACATCTAACGCACTGCAATTAAAGCTCTTTATATGTTGAGCTGAGGTGCTGCTACTTATTCTTTGAGTATGCGGACGAATTGGCACACTGCAATAAGAAAGGAATATGTTAAAAATATTTTGTGCATGTATGTATATTAATAAGGCATAAATCATGCTGCCTAGTTTTCACACTGGCTGTTTCCTCCTGTTACCTACCACAGAAAGCCTAAGGGGAGTCTATTTTCTCTTGTAAAATAATATACGCTAATATAATCCAACCAATTGTCATAAGGTAAAGTTTGTGGTTTTAATAGGAAGCATTTGTTCAGAATTTCCTCAGGTTTTGCGTTCTCTCTTATTCTCGGGCTGTTATGAAAATAGAAGGAAAAAGGAGGGGAGGGGAGGGAAGGTGTTTAAATCTTGTTCTCTAGTGGAAATTTTGGTTAAAACGAGACCCACTGGATGGATTGCATGAAAAGAATATTAAAGAACACAGCAGCTAAGACAGAGTAAGATAGAAGTGACTACCGTATTTTTCAGAGTATAAGTCGCACTGGAGTATAAGGCTCACCTTAGTTTTGGGGGAAGAAAATAGGGGGGGGGATTCTGCCTACCAGGTATTCATCTGGCTAGTCCTTAGCCTGGTCAGCTTCAGCACATTAGTTCGCTCGCTGGTTTTGAGGTTGGGGCTGGTTGGGGCTGTGCTTCTAAAGCACAGCTGATCGTCGGAGGGAGCAGCAATTAGAAAAACAGGCAAAGCACGGAAGATCTCATGTTGGGGCTGAAAAACAGCTTCAAAAGCACAGCTGATGGAGGGAGCTCCAGTGACTAAAGCAGGCAAAGTGCGGAAGGGGTAAGAGAAGGCAGCAGCTGTTCCAGGAACCATTTTGGGCACCGCATGTCAAGCTTTTGGAGGCTGAAAACGCAACGCGGAGCCCAAAAACACAAGCCATTGTCGGTGGCAATCTCTGCAGCCAGGAAGAGGATGCACGGAGGCCGAAGAGTAGGGGCCGGTGGGTAGGCGGGGCTACATTCAGAGTATAAGATGCACCCAAATTTTCAGTTTCTTTTAGGAGGGAAAAAAGTGCTTCTTATACTCCGAAAAATACGGTATATCATCTTTCTTAATTGAGACAATTTACTGCAGTATCCCTATCAGACATATTTTTTGGAGCCACAGTGTCTAGTTGGCATTATTTAAAAATATCAAATCAAATCAAACCTTGTGTGAAAGATTTCTATAGCCAGAAAGCACAATAACAAAAAATGCATAGATTTTTAATTATTAAAACTTTAAAACATGCAATAAAATTACATAAATATATTACACAGAAACCTGGAGATCGTGCATTCTAGTCTGCCTTAGCCATGAAAACCAGCTGAATGATCTTGGGCCGGTCACTATCTCTCAGCCTAACCCACCTCACAGGGTTGTTGTTGTAAGGAAAATAGGAGGAGGAAGGTGTGTTGGATATGTTCGCCACCTTGAATTATTTGTAAAAATAATAAAGGCAGGATTTTTTTTCTTTTAATGACCCTGTAATCTCTTGCATTGGGGTGGAGTTGGAGTGACTGAATGGAGCTTGAGTTTTTACTGACCGGATGCCCTTCCTGTTGCCTAGGCGGAGTTCACAGTGGACAATTACTCATTGTACCCAGAGAGAGAAATATCTGCCACTACCTAGGATTGAACACACAACCTCCTGATTATGAGGCTAGAGCTCCACCTTTAGGTCGTGCCTCTAATAAAGGCAGGATATAAATAAATAATGAATAAAATAAATACATTACTTTTGTAATATTTTAGTACCTCTATTACAAATAGCAGTGGCAATCACCAAAATTTGTGCTAAACCTCAAATATAGGATAGATACAATAAACAATAGCACAAAATCAGGCAATCTGGAAAGATATGTCCTGATCAGATACAACCAATGACAGATGAACATTATGTTCTTGGCCATGATAGTTCTTAAAATGGGATAGATAAATGGTATATCTCTATTGATTTCCTTACTCCAAAGGAATAACAGAATAACAGAGTTGGAAGGGACCTTGGAGGTCTTCTAGTCCAACCCCCTGCTCAGGCAGGAAACCCTACACCATTTCAGATGAATTGTTGTCCAAGCTCTTCTTAAAAAACCTCCAGTGTTGGAGCACCCACAACTTCATTCCACTGATTAATTCTTCTAACTGTCAGGAAATTTCTCCTTAGTTCTAGGTTGGTTCTCTCCTTGATTAGTTTCCATCCATTGCTTCTTGTACTGCCTTCAGGTGCTTTGGAGCATATGGCTTAGGGATTCCACAGAGACATTTCCACATGGACATAAATACTGCTGAAAATTTGCTTTTATACTGGCCCCACAGAATGACAAAGGGTGCTATATCCAACCCAACCAAGGTGAAAACTGCAAAATTTCAGAATTGGAATTTAAGAGAGCTAAGATGATGGCCCATGCCCACTTAAGAAGAATCCTTAAAGTGGTATCTAATGGAAGCCACAAAAAAGAACTGATGAAAATTCTCAACTGCTTTAGATGTTAATTTGGTAGAAAGAAGATGGTGTCACACAGTATTTCTGGAGCTTCCTTAGTCTTTTTGGTGTCCTTATTTTTCTTCCATTATTGTGCCATTGTTTCTGTCCATCATTTTTGAGGTGACATGCCAGCAGAGTCAAGTTGCGTATTTTCCAAATTTCTGGCACAAGCAGCCAAAAAGGTCTGCCATCATTGAAATAGCACCTGAAGTTCTTCTCTTCTCTGAACTGCTTGTTAAAAAGACAGAACTTGAAAATCAAGCTACATTTGAGAAGAATTCAATTCACCTGGATGGCCTTCCAACTGAATTAAAGTTTCTAGGAACACCTCTGTAACAAGCAATTTTGTGCGAGGATTTTTTGCACACTGTACCCTTTTTTCTCTCTCTTTATCTTATAGATATCTCTGGTAAATCCAATCTTCCTTGCATTAAATCCTGACTTTGTTCTCTTGGTTTTGCTGTCTGGAAAATGTTAGAATTTGGAATCATTTACCTGACTTCTGGATCAACGTGATGATTATTGGGGCTATGCAAGCTTTGATTCAGAGATTTGATTTGGAAGCTGATTCATTTGAAACACAGAACAGAATTGGAAAGTTAAATCAAAGTGGATGCTTCCAAATTGATATGATGGTTCAGAAAGGGGTTTTTCCCCCTGAATCAATTTGGAATACTGAATTGGCCTGATTTGATCCTTCAAACTCAAGACTTGAATCAAATTATCAAATCAGATCAACATTCAAATTGAATCAATTATTCAAATTACATTAAGCTAATTTACATTCCTTTCAATTAGTCTTCTCTGTTTTTCCCAACGAATAATAATTTTTTGTACTGGAAGTTAGGCTGTATAATCACATTTTTATTTCTCCTAGTGTCTGATTCAGCCTTGGGACAACACAGTCAAAATGTCCAGATTAATTCCTTTTTTGCTTGTTATTTTCCTTTATCTTATCTCAGTTTCAGGATCCATTAAGAAGGAGAAAAGCTGGTAGGAGAAAGGGCTGGTACAGGTTTCTTTCCTTCTTTCCTTCCTTCCTTCCTTCCTTCCTTCCTTCCTTCCTTCCTTCCTTCCTTCCTTCCTTCCTTCCTTCCTTCCTTCCTTCCTTCCTTCCTGAAAGCAGGGATTAATGGAGAAAAAGTAATAAAAATTCAAGGGTGGAGCTCTTTGAGGTTGGTTGTTTATTTGCAGAAAATTTCATTACTCAACTAATTAACACCATTAGTGTTAGTGAGTGTGGGGTTTGCTCCTTATTTATATAGAGTAGCTTGCCCTGCCAGTGTTAAGGGAGGTGTGGTTTTCTTCTTAGTAGTTCCTTGACTAGGAAGTATTACTTTTTGCTTCATTGTTTGTCTGGTGTTATTCCATGTTTATCTGGGTGCAGGCTGTTGGAAAGGATGTTTTCTGGACTTTTTGTTTCCTTTTTAGCTTTTTTATTGTCTCTTTTGTTTTGTTTTTTAAAAAATAGTTTTTATTAAACAGTTTTCTCTTTTAAAAACATTAAAAACAACCACAAATACAAAAACAACATAACATGACATAACATAACACCACATACCATATAAAATTCATTTTACAGTGTACCGTATCGGTGTACATACTTTACTTTAATAACTCTTACTCTTTAACTTATATTATTCATATATATTTCCTAAATCCTACATACAATTTCTTCTTAATATCTATCATCTTGTCTAGTTATATCCACCTATCACCCTATTTCCATACGTCTATATACATAAATACAAATATTCATACATATTTTGATTTATTATTGTCATACTATTATCTATTAATTTTACTTTTATATTCCAGCCAATTGTATCATTTGTTCCATATTTTATAATATTCTGTTTCCTCTCTGTCGTGTATTTCCAATGTTAATTTATTCATTTCAGCACATTCTAATACCTTTTTAATTATCATTGTGCTTGTAGGGGCTGTTTCTGATTTCCAATGTTAGGCGTAAGTAATTCTGGCTGCTGTCATTATATGAAGTATAATATATTGATTATTTTTGTTTATCTTTCCTTTTATAATCCCCAACAAAAACAATTCCGGTTTTAGTTCTAATTTTTGTTCTATAATTTCCTCTATCCACCTTTGAATCTTTCTCCAATATGTTTTTGCCTCTGGGAACGTCCACCACATGTGGTAGTACGTCCCCTGATCGTGTTTACATTTCCAACATTTAGCTGTAATATTTAAGGACATTTTCGCCAATCTTGCTGGAGGTAGGTGCCATATATAGAACATGTTATAGATGTTTTCTTTGTAAGATGCTGCCATTGTGAGTTTGTAATTTTGATTCCAAATTTTCTCCCAGTACTCCAATTCAATTGTGTAACCGAAGTTTTGAGCCCAAATCACCATTACTTCTTTAACTGTTTCCTCCTCCATTTTAACATTTAATAGACAATTGTAAATTTCTGATATCATTTTATCTTCAATTCCTGTTAAAAGTTTGTCCAGTTCTTGATATTCTTTTTGAAATCCGTATTGTGACATATCTTTTTTATACCTAGATTGAATTTGCAGATAGGGCCACCAATCTATTTTTATTCCAGCCAACGCCAAATCTTGTTTTGATTTAAGGTTATTTTGTTCATTCAATAAGTCTTTGTAGATCAGTTTCTTGTCCAAATCTAAAACATTCGGGTAAATTGTTGCTTCCAAAGGAGATATCCATTTTGGAATTTTAATATAGTATTTTTTCTTGATCTCCATCCAGTCCTCTAATAATGCTCCCCTCACATGGTGTCTCTGAAAGTACAGTACTTATGTGATTTGTGTTTTCCTTCCCAGATGAAAGCGTGCCAGCCTACCTGTAGATCATGGCCCTCTATGGTTAATATTCTTTTATTATTAAGCAATATCCATTCCCTTAGCCATGTTACCGCCGCCGCTTGCTGGTATAGTTCCCAATCTGGAAATCCAAAACCTCCTCTATTTCTTTTATCTTGTAACAGTTTTATTTTTATCCTGGCCTTCTTCCCATTCCAGATAAATTTTAAAATTGTTTCATTTAAATCTGTATAAAAAAATTCCCTAATTTTATTGGAGCAATTTGAAATAAGTAAAGAATTTTTGGCAATACATTCATTTTTATAGTAGCTATTCTCCCAATTAAAGAAATTTGTAATTTGGTCCAATTTTCCAAATCTTTTTGAATTTTTTGTATCAATTTAGAGTAGTTGTCATCTTTTATTGAGGAGCATTTTGCTGTCATCCAGATCCCTAAATATTTGACTCTTTTTGTTACCTGAATTCCCAATAGCTTCTCCAGTTCCCTATCCTGTTTTTGTGTAAGATTTTTTGTTATTATTTTTGTTTTTTCCTTGTTTATCTTTAGACCAGCAACCTCGCCAAAATCCTCTATCTCCTGCAATAATTTAACCCCTGAATTAAAAGGTTCCTCAATAATAAACACCATATCATTGGCAAACGCTTGCGTTTTATACTCATCTTTTTTTATTTTAAGTCCTTTTATTTCCTGATTTCCTCTTACCTGGTTCAACAACACCTCCAATGATAGTATAAACAATAAGGGGGATAGCGGACATATTGTCTCTTTTGAATGGTGTCTATGTGTCTGTTGATGGCTGATTTGTCTGAATGTGAAACTTCCAGGAATTCCTGAGCATTTTGGGGTTTGGCTTGGTCTAGGATGCTCACAGTTTCCCAGTTAAAACTATGGTTGAGACTGTCAATGTATTGCGAGATTAAAGAGATTTTGACCAATCAGTGGGTTTTGCAGAGGTGCCTTTCTGGATTTGGGTCCCTAAAGGTCCCCAACAATGTCCATCCTTAATGTTTGTTCTCATCTTCTTCCTCTTAGGTAGACTTCATAGGGTTTTCTCAGTCACATGCTCCAATTCTTTTAAGCAATCTCTTCGTGAATAAGATGGTTTCCCCTGTTATATGCCTCACTTAAAGTAGAAGTATTCCTAATTTCTCGAAAAGATTACATATGCATTGCCCCAGTTTTTATGCACATATAGCTGAGCTGGTACCACTTCATCTAAAATTTTAATAAGAGCAACAGTGAAGATACGGTTATGACTGAAACTAAGGATTTCCTTTGGAACTTCATAATCTTTTTTAAAGATTATTTTCTCCTCCTCTTTCCAGCCATTTTGTACAAACTAATTTTAATAAACTTTATGCATAAATCAAATAGTTCTGATCTGCAAAGGAAAGGAAAAAAGGATATGAAGAGGGAGTGAAATTTGATTTGCAAAAACCTTGTTGATATTACTCTTTCAGATTTATATGCAAAGAGTTGTGTGACATCTATTTATCCTTACAGCAGGGGGGGGATTAAGGGGTCAATGCTGCCCTTTAAGGAGGAGTTGTAGGAGAATTGTCTTTTTTTCCCCAATCCTCAATTTCCAGGACATTAAATTGGTAGGCTTTTCAATGAGGATGTAGAACGATAATGTCCTTTGTAGCAAGCACAGATTTTCATGAAAAGCTATTGAAACAGCTTGAGATTAGAACAATGCTGTAGAGTTTGCCCTTGAAGATATGGTATCTATGGGATCCAAGATCAGAAACCCAAGAAAGGAAGAGAGATAGAATGAGATAGAAGAGGCTAGACCCTTCCTTTTCTATAAGATAAGAAAAGCCTTCAAGGATAATGATGGGGGGGGGAAGACTGCATTGTATTATGGATTGACCAAGATTGGGTGAAGTCATAAGCAATTTGCTAAGACCAAATGAAATGACACAGCACCATTTTGCTTAGAGAAAAGAACTGAGCTAAATCTAAAGTGTGAGGAGATATAAAGGATCACCTTTTTCCAAGAGTCTCTACGCATCCAATAAGGTCGAGCAGAATGGGCATGCTCGAAGAGTATCAGCTAGTGGAGACTAGAAGACAATCTTTTTCCTCAGTGGCTCCTGCTCTTCCTTCAGAGATCAGAATGGCCATACCCCTGTTAGCTTTTTGTAAGGCCCTAAAAACCTTACTATGTTCCGGTGCCTAGGTTGCTGAATGTGTCAAGGACCCTATCTCCTGGCTGTATTGCTAACTGGCAACACAGGTACACTATATACAGATAATAAAGAAGCAATGGATGAAAATTAATGAAGGATAGAAGCAACCTAGAACCAAGGAGGAATTTCTTGACAGTTAGAACAATTAATCAATGGAACGACTTGCCTCCAAACGTTTAGGTGCTCCAACATGGGAAGTTTTTAAGAAGTTTGGAAAACCACTTGTCTGAAATGGTATAGGGTTGGGGATGGGGGATTGGACTAGAAGGGACCTCCAAGGTCTCTTCCCACTCTGTTATTCTGTTATTTGGTTATTCTGGCCAAGTATCTTGCTCCTATGTACATTTAATCTGGATGTCCTTAGTATTTTTATTGCATTAAAAAGTTTTTAATATTTATATTTGTACTAAATTTTTGCTTTTTGAATTGTAAGCTGCCCAGAGTCATTGACTGAGATTGTTGTGGCCCGCCAGCGTCCCGTGCCAGTGCTCAGGGATCCCGAGGACGATGAGGCGGTTGTGGCACGGTACCATCGGCCCGTGCACCCGGCGCCCGAGTCAGAGAGCGAGGGGGACTCAGTGCCAGAGGATGACAGCCAACCAGGGCCTTCTGCACCTCCTCAGTGGGAGCTGAGTGACTCAGGAGAAGAGGAGGAGCCCCTGCTTGATGCTAGGGCACGCAGGGCAGCTAGCAGGTGTACATTCTTGCTGCTATTAGGATTTCTACGGCTTCGATTTCTGGATTCTCCTTTTGTTGAATTTAATTCATCCCGGGCTTTTTTCCAACGACTGTGAGTCACTGATAACAGAGGAACTAATTGGCTATTTACTTTGGGGGTTTGAATTCTGGCCAGCTTTCTACTGGACTTTTTGGCACGATGGACTTTCTTATGCTTTAATGATTTTAACCTCTAGTTACTAAGGAGTTTATTAGTACTAAAGAATATTATTGACAAACAGTGTGTGTGCATCATTTTCCATAGGGCGTGCCGTGCTAGGACACAACAGAGATGGGCGATTATAGACATTAATTAACTGAGCTGTGGTAGTGCAGTGGTTAGAATGCAGTACTGCGGGCTAACTCACAGCTCACTCCAGGAGTTCGATTCTGAGTGGCTCAAGGTTGACACAGCCTTCCATCCTTCCGAGGTCAGTAAAAGGAGGAGCTAGATTGTTGGGGGCAATATGCTGACTCCATAAACCGCTTAGAGAGGGCTGTATGAAGGGCTCTATGAAGCGGTATATAAGTGCTATTGCTATTAATTAATTAATTGATTAATTAAAATGTGGCAGAAGGCAAGTTCTGAAAAGTGATCCTCTAGACATTTTCCCACGATATTAACAAACTATAGCTTGTCAGGATAGTTGTGAATTCAAAATTCACAGTTACAGTACCTTGAGTACAGTACTCATTTTTCTTGTTGAATGCAAGCAATGTTTAGTTTTGTTGCATGTACACAGCCAGGCTATCATCTGCATGGCAGGGCTAAAATGTAACAAGGGAAGGCAATGGAAAGGCAATGGAAAACAGCATGCTTGCATTCATGCATCCCTAATACTCCAGCAATTAAATGAACAATCATGGCAGTTTTCTGTTCCTTTCCATCTATATTACACTAGCAATGAGACAAAACATAGAGAAATAACTCTTAATTGCGATCACAAAGGGTATGAGTGAACTGCATTGCTGCTTTAGTCAAGCGCATTTTGTAACTCTCCGTAACACCACTCATTCAACCTTTTCAAAGAAATGTAGAACGCCAACCAAATCAATTTTGCAATGCTTTACCCATGCAAACAGTGGCCACAGGTATCAATTTATTTCTATGGAAGGAGAACTTTAATGCCTGCCTGCCTGCCTGCCTGCCTAGAATAATACTAAGATTGCTATTCAGCAATGCTTTATTAGGATATTTGTGGACAATAGTATTACAGAGGGAGGGAAATAAAATAATATATGTTTTTGGTTCAGAGCTTTGTTTATTTACTTCACTAAAGCAACATTCATTAACAGATGAACAAATATACATTTGTGAAAGACCTGTTTCTGCTGCCGAAAAGAACTGGCAATGACACCCATAGAAACAAAACAATGACAGAATGTTTAAGGAATATCAGCTCAATTCTGTAAAATAGCTATATGGCATCCAGCTTATGCACAGAGAATGTCTTTAAAAAATATGAATAGAACGCAGCCCTGTACTTTCTAAACCAAAATGTTAGTGTGTTAGTTTACTCCACAGTTTGTCCAGATAGAGAAGAATGAATTCACCTTCCTAAACTTAGGAACTTGTATCTTGATATGTATTTTTGATTAATATTGACATCAAATTCCGGAGAAGATGTCATAGCAATAGCAATAGCACTTAGACTTGTATATTGCTTCACAGTGCTTTACATCCCTCTCTAAACGGTTTACAGAGTCAGCCTGTTCCCCCCAACAATCTGGATCCTCATTTTACCAACCTCAGAAGGATGGAAAGCTAAGTCAACCTTGAGCCGGTCAGGATCAAACTCCTGGCAGTTGGCAGAATTAGCCTGCAATACTGCATTGTAACAACTGTGCCACCACAGTTCTTGATTTGACAACTGATGGTATTTGATATTCATCAGTTGGTACCTGATAAAATATGATAGCTATCAAATAACAGTGTATACTACTTAACTGCCTTTAATCAATGAAACACAACTGGTATTGTACAGTCAATATTACCTGCCTTTCTGTTTTTGACATCTGTCAAATTCAAAACAAGGAGATGTAAACAAATCTGAACCACTCCAGATTTCAATAGGCAAGCTGTTCCACTGATTAATTGTTCTCACTGTCAGGAAATTTCTCCTTATTTCTAGGTTGGATCGTTCCTTGATCTCTCCCCCTGGTATAGCCAACAAAGCAAGGAGAGCCCATGGCTTAGAAGTTAATACATCTACTTAATATGTAAGTAGCCCGGGTTCGAATCCCAGAAGGGTATGGCTAGCTGATGAGAGCTAAATAGCTTGAAATAGATCTATACTAGTCTCCCTTTATTTCTTTGTTGGTAAATATAAATTTAACACAAAAATAGTTTGTCGCGAAAGCGACTGCCTGCGAAAGCTCCTGGATTGGGGCTGAAAGGCAAAAGCAGAAGCAGTATGCTCCATCCCATATTTGGGATGACCAGGTTGCCCTGATTAAAAAAACACTTTCCTTGATTAGTTTCCATTCATTGCAGACGCCAGCAAAATTAAACAGCCAGTGTGTCCTCCTTTTCTCCCAATTTGTCCTCCATTCTAATTGTCCATGTCAAGTTTACCTATTCAAATCCCAGGTAATCCTAGTTAAAGGACTCTATATGTGCCTTCCTTGCAGGAGTAATTATTATCCACTGCACCTTTTTAAAAATTCCCAAACATGGCCAAATCACAGAGGATTTGTAAGGAGAGATGGAAGAAGTCTTCAAGCCATTGCTCATCTTGGAGTACTCATCTCTAATGATCTAAGTGCCAGAGCCCACTGCAACAGTATTGCTAAGAAGGCATTAAGAGTGGTTAACCTAATCTTGTGTAGCTTCTTCTCTAGTAATATTGTACTTTTAACCAGAGCATATAAAACATTTGCTAGACCAATTCTTGAATACAGCTCAACCGCAACAATACACGAGCTCACAATAGATACAAACTTAACGTAAACCGCTCCAAACTTGATTGCAAAAAATTTGACTTCAGCAACAGAGTGGTCAGTGCCTGGAATACATTACCTGACTCTGTAGTTTCTTCCCCAAACCCCCAAAACTTTAAGCTTAGACTGTCTACCGTTGACCTCACCCCATTCCTAAGAGGTAAGGGGCGTGCATAAGTGCACCAGCGTGTCTACCCTCCCTGTCCTAACGTCGTATTCATAAAGTATCATGTACTCATAACAATGCTTGTACTTCTTAGTATTTTTTTCCACAATCATGTTTATACTTTATCTATAATCATATACACGTTTGACAAAATAAAATAAAATAAAATAAAATAAAATAAA
>QLTV01001147.1:1048322-1071281 GCA_003457575.1 Thermophis baileyi | reverse complement strand
CCAAAGCACCAGAAGGCAAAACAAGAAGCAATGGATGGAAACTGAACAAAGAGAGAAGCAACCTAAAACTAAGGAGAAACTTAGAAACTAAACAAACCTGACAGTGAGAACCAATATTAAGAGAGAAGCAACCTAAACCTAAGGAGAAGCTTCCTGACAGTGAGAACCGATATAGGTGCAGAAATATTTCAGTCATAATTTCACATATAAAATAGCCATTTGTGTAATACAACCTACATATTGTTCAAAACAGTAATTAGTATTATGGCTGATGTTTGACAGCAAGCCTAAAAGTCAAAGATCATAGGAGTGCTTCTTTCTCTGTATACAAAATATCACATACCAGGAGTAGCATATTAAGCTGGACTTATGCAACTGGATGTACAAAATAAACACACACATATTTATGCTCTGGACTATAGACATTAAATGCATGTAAATCCCTGAAAAATATGTGGTAGCCCTGGGCAAAAGAAAGGCAGTAAAATCACTCTAGGTGTAGGGACAGTGATAAATAACAGTGATCATGATTAACACATGATAAGTAATGGAACAATTAAAAATAAAAATGGAACAATTAAAAATAATAGCACAGAGGGTTTCTCTCTCTCTCTCTCTCTCTCCCTCCCTTCCTTCCTTCCTTTTGTTTCTTTCTTCTGTGGGAGGGGGTTGGACTGACCTCCAGACCTCCAAGGTTCCTTCCAACTCTGTTATACTATTCTGTCCTGTTCTTCCTCTCTCTCTCTCTCTCTCTCTCTCTCTCTCTCTCTCTCTCTCTCTCTCTCACACACACACACACACACACACTCCCTCTCCCTCCCTCTCTCTCTCTCTCTCTCTCTCTCTCTCTCTCTCTCCAGAGCAGCAGCATGGGAGAAGGAAGGAAGCGGTGCATCCACAGGCAGCAGTCACCCAAAAGCCCCGCGGAAGCCGAGTACGCCAGGCCCAAAAGGCAACGGGTTCAGCTGCAGCCTGGATTAGCCGAGGAACTGCGGGGAGCCTCCCACATGTTGCAACCCCTCTCACCCCCTACCGGCCTTCGCCCACACCTCCATGCTTCCCACATGTTGCAACCCCTCTCACCCCCTACCGGCCTTCGCCCACACCTCCATGCTGTTTTCAGCTGCCACCTCCTTGGCCAGCTGGCTGGTCTTGCCGGCGAGATCGCCAGCTTAAGTTTCAAGTCCTCATGGGTGACTCAGATTCCCGGGAAGCCTAATCCAACTCTTGGCATCCCTTCCGAAGCGTGCAACTCAGCCCTCACCTTGCTGAGCTGCACGGCTATGCGACCTGCCCGGTTGCGCGGCCCTTCACTCCGAGTCAGAGTGCACCGAGCCATGCAGGGCAGGCAGCAAGGCCCTGCATTGCCAGTGAGTGGTGACCGGGGCACAGGAAGCAGCGGCCGGGGAACCGGAGCTCTCTCTGCACCATTGCAAGGAGAGGCATGCACCAAAGCGCGGCGGGACCCACCCAGCTTCTTGCTTGCTCTGCTCCGGATCCAAATGCGCCGAGGGATTGCAGCCAAAGCCTGAGCACAGATGCGCTTTTCCGGAGGTCTATCTGCTTCCCGGGCAGCACGCTTGCTGCCTGTCCTGCACAGCTAGGTGTGCTCTGACTCAGATCAAAGGGCCTCGGGGCTGTGGATGATGCCACTGCTGCTGAGCCAACCCAGCAAATATCTGTGCGGCCCAGCCGCTGCGCCAAGCCCGACCCTCCACAACACAGGAGAGGGCAGCGGCGGAAGAACAGGGCAGCAGTAGGAGAGGGCAGTGGCGGCAGGGAGGGCACTTCGGGAGACGCTGGCTGGGGGCAGGAGGGGGCTGCCAGCCCAGAAAGCTTCCATCACGCAAAGGTTGCCAGGCTGACCTCTGCCCCCCCATAGCCTTCTGGAGATGCTGGCTGGGGCCAGGAGGCTTCTAACTACCACGCGAAGGTTGCCAGGCTGCCGTCTGGCCCCCCCATATCCCCGCAGCCTTCGGGAGACGCTGGCCAGGGCTGGGAGGCTTCTAACCACTGCACGAAGGTTGCCAGGCTGCCCTCTGCCCTCCCTGTCCTCACAGCCTTCGGGAGATGCTGGCCGGGGCCAGGAGGCTTCTAACCACTGTGCGAAGGTTGCCAGGCTGCCCTCTGCCCCCCCCATCCCCGCAGCCTTCGGGAGATGATGGCCGGGGCCAAGAGGCTTCTAACCACCATGCGAAGGTTGCCAGGCTGCCCTCTGCACCCCTGTCCCCGCAGCCTTTGTGGAGGGGGGTAGGCTAGCGCGAATGCTTACCTGTGTGTAGGCAGAAGGCAGCAGTTCTGTGGATGCACGTGGCAAAGGCAAGGCAGGGCAAGCATGCACAGAAACAAAAACCAGCAAAAAAATAGGGGGGGGGAGCCGAAAACAAGATGGTGACGCATGCGCAGTGCCGGAAACTTGGCTTCTTCACATGCACAGAAGAAAAAAACCCAGAAAAAAATTCAATAATAATAATAATTCAAAAAAATAAATTAAAAAAAATGATGGCGGCGCCTACAGACCGGCACCGACCGAACCAGATCCGTGATGTTACTGTGACGTCACCAGCGGGTTGCTACCGGTTTGGGCGAACCAGTCCGAACCGGGAGGAACCCACCTCTGATCTGCTCTGAAGTAAAGCTTAGACCTAGCATGTGTGAATGAGATGAAATGTCCCAAAGTCATGGTTGCCCTTGTGATGAGAGTAGCACTTCTACTGAAAAATCCATTTTGAGAGGCTCAGCTGAACAGGACTAAGTGCTTAAAAGGTAAAAAAAATGCCAGAAAGGAAAACAATATGGAGTAGCAAAAAGATCTTTCCATGTAGATAAAAAAAAATCTTACTTGTACCCCAAATAAATGACGTACAGATGAATTAGACTAGCTTTATAAAGGAATGACTATCCAACTGGTTATAGAACCTAACATAGATTTGCAACCCCACATGTCTTCATTCCAGGTGAATGCTGGAAGAATGATGTTACTACAAATATTCTACTAAGGGGCCAGTCTCAGCAGTTAAGAATTTATTTATTTAGAAAATTTACAGTATATAGCTGCCTATTCACTCACAGCAACTCTAGACAGCTTACAAACAATAAAAAAACAATGTTAAAAAAAAACCCCACGCAACCCCAAATCCCCACATGGATATATAGCCCCACATGTCTTCATTCCAGGTGAATGCTGGAAGAATGATGTTATTACTAATATTCTGCTAAGGGGCCAGTCTCAGCAGTTAAAACTGTGAAAATGTGAATATTTTTGATTCAAAGGCTATCACAAGCACATTAGATGGATGTGTTCCAGCTGCACTCTGAAATGTAGTCCCTTTCTGTACCCATAAATCCATCAGGAATCCTTTGAAAAACCAACTACGTTTCCTCAACTGGCAAATATGAAAACTTTGCTTAAGTGAAGCTCCATCGCAAATAATCATACTCATATGATTTTCTGAGTTGTTCCTCGACATATTTTCTGCCCAGAGGGCAAAGTGCATTCCTATTAATGCTGCTCTGTCACCTGTGAATGGATTGATAGAAATTACTTACGGTGAATTAAAAAAGCTGTTTTCCCAATAAACTATTACATTATCACATTTCACTAGCTAATTCTAACACCACGCATTTTCTTTCCAAAATTAACATGGTTTTCATAGAGAAAATAATTATGTGTCATTTATAATCCATTAACTAGATAAAAATAAAATTTAAACTGTTAGACACTTATTTTTTCTGTGTATGTGGGTGGTGGTGGGAGGGGGGAAAGAACCCCTCTGGAATTCCTACACTTCCCTCCTGTGGCATATTGATGTAAAAGCTTTTGCTAATTGTAGCAAAGTGTCATGGGGATGGTTAGCTGAAACTAGAGACATTTTTGGGGCAAAGATGGAATGGATGGAGTATACTTTGGAAGGATGTTAAACCTAGGATGGGTGGACAGATAGGAACAGTCCTATCTGTGTTTAGCATCAGTAGATACATAGAGATAAACCATATTTACACACCATTAAATTTTTTTAAAAAAGCTAAGAAACAAACAAAAAGTCCAGACACAGCAGAGAACACCCAGATAAGCAGGGATTAACACCAAACAAAGAATCAAGCAGAAAGGAATCATCATCATCATCATCAACATCCCATGGCTGGGCCTGGATGGCTATCGGGTGCGGTCTCTATGGTTATGGGATTGCCGGTCTTTGGATAGGTAGTGGCTTAGCCACCATGAACCAACCCAGGCACCTGCCATCACCAATGATGAGAAGAAATCAACAACATTCCACACCGGATCGGTCGTCGCCCGGGTCAACAAGGGCCCCATCAGATGCTATGGCTCCTGGACATCTGTCAAAAAATGGGCTACAGGGCTCAGTTGTTACTGCTGGGGAACCAGGACGTGCAACTGTAAAGCAACTGGAACCAAAGCGCAAAACCTGGACAACCAAAGACCATGTCCAAGAATTTTACAAAATACATCAAGAAATTGCAGCTTCCAGCAATAACACCAGCGAAACTGCAAAAAACTGCACTACTCGGAACATTGTACATTTTACGTGGTTGATACCTAGGATGCTGGCAGCAATCTGTATCAACCATCAGCGCTAGTCAGTGATATTTGTGATACATTTTTAGCAATAGCAATAGCACTTAGACTTATATACAGCTTCATAGTGCTTTTACAGCCCTCTCTAAGCAGTTTACAGAGTCAGCATATTGCCCCCAACAATCTGGGTCCTCATTTTACCCACCTCGGAAAGATGGAAGTCTGAGTCAACCTTGAGCCAGTGAGATTTGAACTGCCGAACTGCAGCAAGCAGTCAGCTGAAGTAGCCTGCAGTACTGCATTCTAACCACTGTGCCACCTCGGCTCTATTTTTAAATGTTCAGTTGACTGAGTTTCATGTTTAATGAATAAAAGTTAACAACAACAACAACAACAACAATAAAGAAACCACTAAGGAGAAAACCTGTGACGGATTGTGTCTATCAAGGGGCACGTGGTGTGAAGAAGGGAGCACATACCAAGGATGGGGGAGGGACAAGACAAAAGACAATATACAAGTGGTGGTATTCAATTTTTTTTACTACCAGTTCTGTGGGCGTGGCTTGGTGGGCATGACGTGGCTTGGTGGGTGTGGCTTGGTGGGCGTGGCAGGGGAAGGATACTGCAAAATCCCCATTCCCTCCCCCTCCTGGGGGAAGGATACTGCAAAATCTCCATTCCCATCTCACTCCAGGGGAAGGATACTGCAAAATCCCCATTCCCTCCCCACTCCTGGGGAAGGATACTGCAAAATCCCCATTCCCTCCCCACTCCTGGGGAAGGTTACTGCAAAAATCTCCATTCCCTCCCCACCCCACTAACCTGTTTTCCAGCTCCGTTCTCCTCTGCAGGGCAATAAAAGAAGACCCAGCCAATCAGCTGGGACTTGGGAGGCAGCGAATAGATGGGGGCGGGGCCAGCCAGAGGTGGTATTTGCCGGTTCTCCAAACTACTTAAAATTTCCACTACCGGTTCATCAGAACCGGTCAGAACTGGCTGAATACCACCTCTGCAACACACCCAGCAGTAGATCAGATTGGAAACAAAGGAAGATATCTTCTCCAAGTAGAATAGACCTGTTTCATACATGTGAGCTGAGACATCTTGCTGTGAGTCGCTTCCTGAGATGTTAAGAATGTGGTAACCTCAAGGCAGAGGTGGGTTCCTCCCGGTTCGCACCGGTTCTATAGAACCGGTAGCAAACCGCTGGTGACGTCACGGAGCCGGTTCTGTCGGTGCCGGTCCATGGACGCCACCATCTTTTTTTGGGAATTTTTTTTTCTTCTGCGCATGCGCAGAAGCCAAGTCCCTGGCACTGTACATGCGCCGCCATCTTGTTTTGGGCTTTTTTGGGGGGGGATTTTTTTGCAAATTTTCATCATTGCGCATGCGTGCACGCCCACATGGGTGTGCAGCGTGGGAGGAAGCGAACTGGCGGCGAGGTAAGTTAGAACCCACCCCTGCCTCAAGGCCTTCTTGAATATGACCCCATTGCTCTGGATTATCCTGCATACAAGCAAACACAAACACCAATTTAGAATGGCTGACAAATTGTTAATATGTACCAAAACTGTTAAGACTTTTCCATAAAGCCTTCTGACTGCAGGGTGTGCAATGACCAATGGACTTTTGTGGACCTATAATTCTGTTTATTAGTCTATTATTATAGTAGTCTATTATTTTATGTATAGTCTACATAGTGTATAGCTCACTATGACTTACAGCTTTTATGTAAATTCATTTTGCAAGATGTAAACTGTCTGCAATCCTTGGATGAGGAAGTATAACAATAATTATACTATTGTATAAATATAGCAACCTCCAGTCAGTGTGACTGCAGCAGGGTCCTTCATCAAACTGTTGATCACATTTGGCCAACTAAGCTGAGAGCATATACCAATCCAGTATCTGATTTTTTTTTCACATAAACCATGTTGCACTTCCATGGTTAGATGGCCTAGCCCTAGACATTGGTATTTGAATGCAGGTCTTTTTAACATTTATATTCTACTGTGTTTTTAATCTAGGTGAAATGTTGATATGTGTTGCAAGCCCATGTACGCTATGCTATATGCTAGATAAATAATAATTATATAAATAAATCTCAATAACAGAATAACAGAGTTGGAAGGGACCTTGGAGGTCTTCTAGTCCAACCCCCTACTCAGGCAGGAAGACCTATACCATTCAGACAAATGGTTATCCAATTTCTTCTTAAAAATTTCTAGTGTTGGGGCATTTACAACTTCTGGAGGCAAGTTGTTCCACTAAATAATTGTTCTAACTTTCAGGAAATTTCTCCTTAGTTCTAGGTTGCTTCTCTCCTTGATTAGTTTCCATCGATTGCTTCTAGTCCTGCCTTCAGCTGCTTTGGAGAATAGGTTGACCCACCTCTTCTTTGTGGTAGCCCCTGAGATATTGGAACACTGCTATCATGTCTCCCCTAGTCCTTATTTTGATTAAACTAGACATACCCAGTTCCTGCAACCGTTCTTCATATGTTTTAGCCTCCAGTCCCCTAATCATCTTTGTTGCTCTTCTCTGCACTGTAATAAAATTAGCAGCCCTGCCTCCTTTTTCCTCATTATCACAATATCCTTCATCATTCAGACAAATATCCTCTGATACTTGAAATATACTTTGCCCTAACACATGCATATAAAACATTCTGTTCTTTAAATTGGATAGATTGTTTGAACAACTGGAGTCACCGTGTTTGCTTTAAAATACTTATTGAAGTCATCTTACTTTATTTTGCCAAATGATTAGCCAGGATCTTGTGAACCATGGAGAAACGTGGAAAAGACGTTATGAGTCCACAGGAAAGGAGCTCTATTACAATTATTCCAGACCCTGCACTTTCTCTCTCAGTGTCCTCTTCTACATCTTGCTGATCATAATACTCAAACCACTTGAAGGCAACATTTTGACAAGGGAACAATTGCCAGTGTGTTAATTTTTATCAACATATGGTCACTCTAATTTTAATTAGAACTTTTCCTTAGATGTGATCTTCCTGTTTCTTAAAGCAGGGTTCAAATCAACCACCTAATGGACTCCAGATATTGTGGATATCAGTTGTGATAATCACGATCATTAGCATTGAAGACTGTGGCTTATGAGAGCTATGGTCAGAGGCATCTGAAGCCTGAACTAATCAAGGAGAGAAGCAACTTAGAACTAAGGAGAAATTTCCTGACAGTTAGAACAATTAATCAGTGGAACAACTTGCCTCCAGAAGTTGTGAATTCTCCAACACTGGAAGTTTTTAAGAAGAGATTGGATAACCATTTGTCTGAAGTGGTGTAGGGTTTCCTGCCTAAGCAGGGGGTTGGACTAGAAGACCTCCAAGGTCCCTTCCAACTCTGTTATTCTATTATAAATTCTAAACTTGCCTTAGAAATGGTTTTCTCATTCTTTGTTTTAGGTTAGCAATCTCCTCCATCATTGAAATAAAAAGATTTGGCAAACAACAGCTTCCCAACTGGTTACAATTTTTGGAGCATTTGTGAATAATTACTGTCAATTTAATTAACTCTGAACATACCACCTCTGCATTTGTCAGGCGCCTCATGTTCCCCAGAGTCTCCCAAGCTACAGATTGGTTCCTTAATGATTGGAAATTGACTTCACTCTCTTAAATGATTGTATTCTCCAATGTGGTCTCTATTTGTCTACAACTATATAAGTTAAATGCTTTAATTATGAATCATGGGGCTTGATAAATTATAGTTAGGCATGATTGTAATTGGCTGTGATTTAGCATATAACTTTGCATAAATTATTATGTTTCCAATGTGTAGCTTAGCTAGTTCAATCTACTTCAGGTGGCTGTACTGCAGACTAACTGGAGGCTTCCCAAAAGCCTTCCTGGAAGCAAGAAACAGTGAAAAGAGAGACAGAAAGTGAAAGCAAAAGCAAAAAGTTCAACATGGAAAAGATTTGAATCTGGCTTTGGACAAAGTAAAAGGGGACTATTTAAACAATAGACCTCTAGCAAAAGTGACTGCCTGCAAAGGCTCCTGGATTGGGACTGAAAGGCAAAAGTAGTATGCTCCATCCCATAGTTGGGTAGACCAGGTTGCCCTGATAGATTGGTCTCATCGGGAAAAAACACTTAATCTCTCCCCTGATATAGCTGACAAAGCGAGGAGAGCCTGTGGCTTAGAAGTTAATACATCTACCTAATATGCAAGTAGCCCGGATTCGAATCCCAGAAAGAGTATGGCTAGCTGATGAGAGCTAAATAGCATGAAATAGATCTATACTAGTCTCCCTTTATTTCTTTATTGGTAAAATATAAATTCAACACAAAAATAGTTTGTTACGAAAGTGACTGCCTGCGAAGGTCCTAGATTGGGGCTGAAAGGCGAAAGCAGAAGCAGTATGTTCCATCCCAAAGTTCAGTAAACCAGGTTGCCCTGATAGACCGGACTCACTGGGAAAAAAAACCCACTTAATAGACCTCTAGAGTGTTCTAGCACCAGGCATCAGCAGACAGATTTATGAAAGTCGGCTTCTTCATCAGTTGGGAGTGAGATAACAGCAATATCATGGAGACAGCAGAAAAATGATGTTGCCAGGGCATGTTTGTGCTGTAAGTAGATACCTAAAGATTTGATTATTTGATTGACTGATTGATTAAGCTTCCCGTATCACATACCCCAGCAACATCAAGACAAGAAACAATGGATGGAAATTAATCAAGGAGAGAAACAATTTAGAACTAAGGAGAAATTTCCTAACAGTGAGAACAATTAACCAATGAAACCAAAGTCTCCAAGGTCCCTTCTAACTCTGTTATCCTGTTATCTTTTCTGGAAAACTAAGAAGAGACTCTGCTTTAGCAAACAAGGGAGAGGTATTATGCTCACATTAAGTTCAAAACACTTTTAAATGTTCAAAGCAAGCGCCATCAAAGCATTCTGAACATTTCAATCAACATTCACACTGTTGATTGAAAATTCAGCTTGTGATGGACGATAGCTTGTTTTCTTTGTGTTTTTGAACTGTACTGCTGCCAAGGCAAACTTTCTCTGCCCCAAACACATGCATCGAATTTCTTTCTGATGCAAAGAACTTTTTATTTATTCTCTGTTAAAATGACTTCTATGATATTTAGAGATGGATTGTGCTCAAGCAGGACAATCATTCCTCAGCCTTCAAATCTGCCCTGGCAGCTTTCTTAATTATTTGCTTGATGAAAATATTTATATCCATCCAATGCGGTTCTCTTTCTTGCATAATTGATAATATGGCTTGTTGATGGATGTCAGAATCACGATGCCTTTCTTCTACTATCGCCACCTCAACAAAAATAATACATGTTTATTCATTAAGAAAGTTAATATGACCCTCCAACTCACGGTGACTCCAGGTGGCTTACAAAAATAAAACTCCAATACAAAAGTCATTAAACACATGTAGACACACATAGATAGATGGAGACATGTTGACACACGTAACAGATTTTAGCTCTAGAAAGGACAGAGCCACAAATATCAATCTATGACTCCTCCCAAACATGGGGGTGGGAATCATATTTTTAAGCCATAATTTTCTGGGATGGGGTTAACCCTTACTTCTCTTCATTTGAAATCTTTTTAAAGTCAGTTGCTGGTGACTCTACAGGCAGGTCTATATAGCTTTTTTTTTTTAATTAACATAGAAGAGTTTCCTGTTTCCTTTTATTGAGTTGTTTTATCAAATTCCTAGTTTAGTAGACAGACCTGGGAGTCTCCCATTCAATTTAGATGCAGTTTAAGTTTTAAGCTTCTTCATTCTAATGCAGGGGTGTCAAACTCTATTTCACTGAGGGCCGCATCAGGGTTGTGTTTGACCTCAGAGGACCGGGGATGGGCGTGTGAGCAGGGGTGGGCATGGCCATGGTGGGCATTTGACACAGGCTCAAGATGCATTTTTCCCCCTTCTCTTCTTTCTTTCCACAGTTCTTTGCTATAACCATTTTCCTATCTCTTCTACCAGATATTACTGGCAAACATTTATTACTTATTCTTCATACTCCACTAAACTTTTTAATTCTAAATTTATACCCTATTGTTTAATAGTAAATTGCTTTACTAGAGCTGCAGTGGTGCAGTGGTTAGAGTGCAGTACTGCAGGCTACTTCTGCTGACAGCCGGCTGCCAGCAGTTTGGCAGATCGAATCTCACCAGGCTCAAGGTTGACTCAGCCTTCCATCCTTCCGAGGTCAGTAAAATGAGGACCCAGATTGTTGGGGGCAATATGCTGACTCTGTAAACCGCTTAGAGAGGGCTGTAAAGCACTATGAAGTGGTATATAAGTCTAAGTGTTATTGCTATTGCTTTTCCAGGCAGAAAAGCTATTTATACTATTGTATTTTTATTATTCAACTAATAATAAAAATACAATAGCATAAATAACATGATAATACAGAATCTAACAGCACAGGTAAATTTCCAGGATAGTAAATAGATATGGCTGTCAATTATAGATTGTTGATTGTAGATTAAATGGACCTACAGTATGTACAATCTGGCATTAAACTGTAGTTGCAACATAGGATGTTGCTTGTTTTCTATCCAAATCAGGCACTTACCGTACTTGAAGCCATATAATCGTAATCCAGTCCAATCCAGTCCTCCTGCAGCACTCTGCCAGCTGAAAATGGGCTGCGTGGCTCGTTTTCAGCCTCCCCAGCCTCCTGCAGCACTCTGCCAGCCAAAAATGGGCTGCACAGGGGCCACATGAGCCCCCCCATGGCCCATTTTGGCCAGCAGAGGCACCACGGGCCAGTCCTTTGATATTTCCAGGCCGGCCCCGTGGGCCAGATTTAAGCACCCTGTGGGTCAAATCCGGCCCGCGGGCCTTGAGTTTGACACCCCTGTTCTAATGACATAGGGATTCTTCTCTAGCTATGTCATGTTGAACATCTGGAAAGTGTCAGACCAAGAGGCCTGGCAGTTAGATTTTTTCCCCCCAGATTATTGGGGGCCATATGCTGACTCTGTAAACAGCTTAGAGAGTGCTGTAAAGCAGGTGTCCCCAACCTCCGGTCCGTAGACTGAGCCGGGTTTGCAGCATGCCAGAAACTGGGCCGTGCAAACAAGCAAAGCGTCATTTGTGGGATGCAGGCAGCATGCAAAACCATGCCCCCTCCAGTCCAAGGAAAAACCTCTCTCCACAGAACTGGTCCCTGGTGCCCAAAAGATTGGGGGCCACTGCTGTAAAACACTATGGAGCAGGGGTAAAATCCAGCAGGTTCTGACAGGTTCTGGAGAACCGATAGCGGAAAGTTTGAGTAGTTCAGAGAACCGGCAAATACCACCTCTGACTGGCCCCAGGAGTGGGGAGGGAATGGGGATTTTGCAATATCCTTCCCCCAGGAGTGGGGAGGGAATGGAGATTTTGCAATATCCTTCCCCCAGGAGTGGGGAGGGGATGGGGATTTTGCAATATCCTTCCCCCAGGAGTGGGGAGGGAATGGAGATTTTGCAATATCCTTCCCCCGGGAATGGGGATTTTGCAATATCCTTCCCCCAGGAGTGGGGAGGGAATGGGGATTTTGCAATATCCTTCCCCCAGGAGTGGGGAGGAAATGGAGATTTTGCAGTATCCTTCCCCTGCCATGCCCACCAAGCCACGCCCACCAAGCCACACCACACCATGCCCACCAAGCCATGCCCACAGCATCAGTAGTAAAAAAAAATTGGATTTCACCACTGCTATGGAGCAGTATATAAGCCTAAATGCTATTGCTAAGTGCTCTTCAGTTTTCCTGCCAAATAGAAAATCAGGGATCAGTTAGCCAGTGTCTTGTTCCAATATCAGCATAGGTGGCTACCTGGATGGGCAATCTAGTTCAGATTATAAACCAGTTTCCTAAGAATAGAACCAACACCACTTACATGGTCTTGGTCTACCCAGCAGAGCCCTAGTAGAAACTACAACAGTAGCAGCAGCAATCGTTTGAGGGAAAATGAGGGAACTCCATAGAGGTTTACTGCATGGCTTGCTCAATATAACCTATATCTCTCTGAGACTATAGAACTTATCCTCCAAATGAGAAAAAGTGTAATTTAATAAGACTGAAGAGTGAAGTGGCTGCAATCTCTTATTGATCTAGGCCCATGATGGCGAACCTATGGCACGCGTGCCACAGGTGGCATGCAAAGCCCTCTCTGTGGGCACGCGAGCCGTCGCCCCAGCTCAGCTCCGCCGTGCATGCGCGTATGCCTCCCACCAGACAGCTGGTTTTTGGGTCTCTGCTGCATATGCTGGGGGGCGGAGCGCATGCGGGAGATGTGCGTGCGGGGCAGGGGGCGTGTGGGGGGTCATGCGCACATGCACGGGGCAGGGCACATGCAGGGGGTTGCGCACATATGCACGGGGGAGTGCAGGGGGGGTCACATGCACATGTGGGGGGGTCTTGCGTGCATGCACGTGGGGGCATGTGGGGGGCATCATGTGTGCATTGCATTATGGATGTGTGCACGCGTGCGCGCTATCCCCCCCGCACACGCTTTCGGCATGTGGCAACGAAAAGGTTAGCCATCACTGATCTAGGCCATTCCAAACTAGGATAAACATGCTAACTTCTTTGCATACAAAATATGAAATCTAACTTTGAGGATTATTACATCCTTCAGCCCTGAAGTGGTCCACTTACTATTCAATATTTTTTCCCCCAAAACTAAAGCTTGTCCAACAATCTGATTTCAAAATCAGAAAGATCCATAATTCATGTTTTTTTTAAATTCCAACTACTGAATGTGTAGCTCCACCTTTTCTTGGACTATCAATCATGGTCAAATGGGAAGATTGAGAGAATCAATACAACCTTGGAGCAATGAATTGAAATGTAAATTTTCCATAAGGCAGTTACCAGGACCTTTCTCTTCGCTAGACTAGCCATGCCCAGTTTTTGCAACCGCTCTTCGTATGTTATAGTTTCCAGACCCCTAATCATCCTGGTTGCTCTCCTCTGCACTTTCTCTAGAGTCTCAATGTCTTTTTTGTAGTGTGGTGACCAAAACTGGATGCAGTACTCTAGGTGTGGTCTAACTAAGGCTTTATAGAGTGGTATTAGTACCTCCCTAGTCCTAGATTGTATCCCTCTATTAATGCAGCTTAGGATTGTATTGGCTTTTCTGGCCGCCGCTGCACACTGCTGGCTCATTATTTAGCTGGTTGTCTACTAAGACTCCAAGATCTTATATTTTCTCAAATTGGAAAGCCCTGCAAAATTAGAGTTTTCCATGTTGCAGCCCTTTATCTGATTTCCTGACCTTGCTTTAGCTATTCCTGCCAGCTTGGTATCATCTGCAAATTTGGTTAGTTCCCCTTCTATTTCCTCGTATAGGTCATTTATGAAGATATTAAAGAGTACTGGGCCTAAGACAGAACCTTGTGGTACCCCACTGCTTACTTCTCTCCATGTAGACTTAGACCCATTGAGAACTACTCGTTGAGTATGGTTAGTCAGCCAGTTGTTAATCCATCTGGTCATGTAGCTGTCTATCCCACTTTTTTCTAGCTTACGAAGAAGTAGGTTGTGGTCTACTTTGTCGAATGCTTTGTAGACCACAACAGTAGCTTGCCCTACCAGTTTGAGCAGGGTCATAGTTTTATCCTTGCTAGTTCCTTGATTAATCATTAAGTTATTGTTTCAAAGTACTATCAAGGAGAAAACCACACCCTCACTAACACTGGCAGAGCAAGCAATTGCATATGAACAGGGAGGAAAGCTCACATTCATTAGCACATGATGTTACCAAGTCAGGTAATGAAATATCTGCAAGTAAACAACCAAATTCAGAGACCATCAAGGACACCAAGGGCAAGATCAGTTCAAAATGGAACAGATTCTGGATTCTCAGCATAGGAATGTAAAGGCAGAAAATATTTATTATATGGAATCGGAGGATCTGCAACCATTGGTTGTTTTTCTATACAGACATCTTCCCAAAGTGAATTTTAGCCTTTTGTGGAGAGGCCAAGCAACTGTATATTTGATTTCTAAACTTAAATGTAAACATAGAGGAACTGGTGAGCTCCAGTTTGATCTGAAAACTGGCTGTGCTTGCATAAGAGTTAGCAGGTTCAGAGCAGAAAGTCCAAAGCAGGCACTATCAATCTAATGATAGAAAAGATGCCCTATCATGCAGTGAGAAATAAGTAAATAACATGACATGAATAATTCATGTGCTACGTTTAGCCTCTTTAAAAAAAAGCACAAACACACACACAAGTAGAATATGGCTGAACTTATCTCCTTGCTCTTTGTTTCCTGGAAAGGAAATGCAAATTTGATAGAAATGTTTCTTGCTTTACTAACAATCTGACTAGAACAAAATTCCTTGATCTTCCCTCTGCTTGTCTTTTGATCTATGGCTCCCATTATATTTGACCACAGACCATGAGGTTGCTGGACCTGTATATCTAGAGCAGGGGTGTCAAACTGGATTTCTTCAAGGGCCGGATCAGCATTGTAGTTCTCCATCAGCCAGGAAGGGGGGGGAGAGACAGGATGGACGCCTCCTGCAGCACCCTGCCGGCCAAAAACAGGCTGCATGGGGGCCTCGCACACCCCCCGTGGCCCATTTTCGACATCCATGGCCTCCTGCAATGCTCTGCCGACCAAAAACGGGCCACAGCGGGGCCCCTACGGCCCATTTTCGGCTGGCAGAGTGCTGCAGGAGGATATGGAGGCCGAAAAAGGGCTGCGAGGGGTGTCACACGAGGCCCCCCCCACAACCCATTTTAGCCGGCAGAGGAACCACGGGCCGGTCCTTTGACATTTCTAGGCTGGCCCTATGGGCCAGATCTAAGCACCCCGCAGGCCAAATTCGGCCCACGGGCCTTGAGTTTGACACCCCTGATCTAGAGGCACTAACTTAATGGCTATCTTACAAGTTCTCTTTTAACAAAGCAACTGTCTTTATACAATAGCTTAATATGGTTACATGGGAAATTCAGTTTAACATACGAGTATGAATCTGTGTCATACTGCATGGGCGCATCATTCTTTTCTCAGATATTTTAATCCTATAAATAATAAATACTTTATTATATAACTATAATGTAGGTTATGCTAAAATGGTGATTGGCATCAGCTGTTCACTGAACTTCTACAAGGGTGCACCTGAGCTATCTTCTCTCACATCCTGTGCCAACAGTTTAAGCATTGCACACACATACAGTATATATATTGATAGCAGATAGGGAGGAGAATCCTGTGGCTCAATAGATTAAGCATTTGCCTAACAAGGCAAATGGCCCAGGTTCAAATCCCAGTAAAAAGGGGTGTGGCTAGCTGATGAGAGCTAAATAGCTTGAAATAGATCTATACTGGTCTCCCTTTATTTATGTAAAAGTATGTAACACACACACACACACACACACATATGTTTATCCATATATATATCCTTGTCCCTGGAACAAGCAGATAGGGAGAAGAATCCTGTGGCTCAGAGGTTTAAACACTTGCCCTGTTAGGCAAGTGGCCCAGGTTTGAATCCCATAAGGGTGTGGCTAGCTGATGAGAGCTAAATAGCTTGAAATAGATCTATACTAGTCTCCCTTTATTTATGTAAAAATATAACATATATAACATATATATATATAAATATATAGAGCCAGTTTGATGTAATCATTAAGGCACCAGAATAGAAACTGAGAAATCATGGCTTCTAGAGCCATGTTAGAGTTTGATGACTTTGTGACAGTCACACTCTCTCAGTCCTAGAAGATGACAGCATGAACACACTGTCAAGAAAACTTCAGGGGTTTGTTCAGGGAGAGGAAGGAAGGAAGGGAGGGAGGGAGGGACGGAGGGAGGGAGGACACATATCTGGGGAAAAATGGTAGTTTCTGCTTCAGTGTACTGTAGCAACTCAGCCCTTGTCTTTGCATGCTGACCCAGTTCATCACATGAAAATGTGGAATCCTTGGTGCTCTTTGAGCTTGGTTGTCTTCTTGCAGATGTTTCATTACCCAACTAGGAAATATCTTCAATGCTAGTGAGTGTGGAGTTTGCTCCCTGTTTATATGCAGTAGCTTATTTCTTTGTGTATTTATTCATTAAATTTATATGCTGCCCATTTCCCAGTCGCTTGCCTGCTAGTATGGGTGGGATTGTAATTCTAATAGGGTTTTATTTGTTTCAATACAGCAAGTCATGTGAAGATAACAATTTTATTTGCTGACCTATTTTTTGATTTAATAGCTTGTTTGAACCTAGAGAGGAAAAAAAAATCCATTGAGTTGAACGGGATGTAATCTTAGGTATGTCAATATAGTATTTTACTTAAAGGTACTTGTTAGCCTTATTTGGTTCAGTACCAGTTAAATAACAGAATAACAGAGATAGATCTTGGAGGTTTTCTAGTTCAACCCCCTACTCAAGCAGGAAACCCTATACTATTTTGGACAAATGGTTACACTTGGAATATTGCATCCAGTTTTGGTCACCACAATATAAAAAAAGATGTTGAGACTCTGGAAAGAGTGCAAAGAAGAGCAAGAAAGATGATTAGGGGACTGGAGGCTAAAATATATAAAGAACAGCTGCAGGAATTGGGTATGCCTACTTTAATGAAAAGAAAGACTAGGGGTGACATGATAGCAATGTTCCAATATCTGAGGGCTTCCACAGTGCCACAAAGAAGAGGAGGTCAACCTATTCTCCAAAGCACCTGAAAGCAGGACAAGAAGCAATGGATGGAAACTAATCAAGGAGAGAACCAACTTAGAACTGAGGAAAAATTTCCTGACAGTTAAAAGATTGAACAACATTTGTCTGAAATGGTATAAGGCCATGATGGCGAACCTATGGCATGCGTGCCACAAGTGGCACGTGGAGCCATATCGGTGAGCACGTGAGTTCAGGTCTGGCGCGCATGTGCGTGCCGGCCAGCTGATTTTCGGGCCTTCTGGGCCCACTGGGAGTCGGGAAACAGGATGTTTCCAGCCTCCGGAGTGGGTGGGGAAGGCCATTTTTTTGCTCTCCCCAGGCTTCAGAGCATTTCTAGGAGCCTGGGGAGGGTGAAAACAGCCTCCCCCCCCCCGGACGTCCTCCGGAGGCCGGAAATGTTCCATTTGCCGACTTCCGGTTGGACCGGAAGTCCCGTTTTTTTGCTCTCCCCAGGCTTCAGAGCCTTTCTAGGAGCCTGGGGAGGGCGAAAATGGCCTCCCCTCTGGAGGCCCTCCGGAGACCAGAAATGGCCCGTTTCCCAACTTGAAATGGGCCATTTCTGGCCTCCGGTGGGTCTCCGGGGGGTGGGGAAGGCCGTTTTCGCCCTCCCCAGGCTCCTAGAAAGGCTCTGAAGCCTGGTGAGAGCGAAAAACGGGTGTGCCATCGCATGCTGGGAGCAGGGGGGGGAGTCACGCACACATGCGTGGGGGGGGGCGCATGGAATTATGGGTGTGGACACAAACGTGCGCGACCAAAAAAGGTTCAACATCACTGGTATAAGGTACCCTGTTGGTCCAGAAAGTATTATCTAGAGTGCTTATTTGGAACTACAGTACAAACTTCAGGACAGGAAATCTCCATGATATCTATGGATCCTTGAATGCTAGCCATACAGTTCCCAGAAGCAACCAACATGTTTAAACAATCTGTTGGCTAAACAACACAAATTAATATAACATTGGAATGTTTCAGCTTTTAAATCCCAGATCATTTTAATGCCAGAGGATCTTGAAGCAAAAGAATGAAATTGAGTTTGGGGACATGTATAATTAAGAAAACATTGTATGAATGTCCCTGGTTCTCCATTCAGTCTTATATTAAAGCAAGGACTCTCATCATTGAGCTATTTTGATATTATATATTTGGTAAGATCGGGATATTTTAGGGAAGAAATTGGGTTGATGATCTTTAATAATTTGCTGTTTCTTTCCTGAGTTTGTCAATTGGCAGCCCAGATTCGAGACTCTAGTGCTGCTTGACAGGGTGAGCTTCCATTACCTGCCCCAGCAGTAATGGAGTAACTTGTCCACCTAGCAGTTCAAAAACAAGCAAGTGCGAGTAGATAAATAGGTACCACTTCGGTGGGAAGGTAACAGTGTTCCGTGCGCCTCGGCATATAGCCATGCTGGCCACATGACCACGGAAATGTCTTCGGACAACAATGGCTCAAGATCCTGCTTAGACATTTATCTATTTCTACATAGAGTAGGACATTCTTGTCTTACATTCTTGAGCAATGGCTCAGTGGTTAAAGACACTGAGCTTAACACCGCACAATGGGGCACTGCACAATAGGGTGAGCTCCGCACAATGGGGTAAGCACCGCACAATGGGGTGAGCTCCCGTTACTTGCCCCAGCTCCTGTCTAACTAGCAGTTCGAAAGGATGCAAATGCAAGTAGATAAATAGGTACCACTTCGGTAGGAAGGTAACAGTGTTCTGTATGTCTTGGCATATAGTCATGCTGAGCACAGTTCTCTAGAGTTGGGCATGACTGGACAGGGGTAATCTTTATCTTTATTTTAGGATTTACCTTTCTCTTTACCTTACCATTCTTGAAACAGTTGTCCCTTCTGCTTTAATTTGTCTGGATTTTGTATTTTTTCCGGAAATATCAACAGGTTATTTCTGAGTCAATGGAGAGTTGTTAAATCCGATCCATGTTTGCCTCAGTTCCACAACTTCTGCATTTCCTCCTGGATTTCTGCTTTCATTTCCTCAAGAGAGGAAGGGATAAGGGGCATATTTCTCTGCTTACCTGCCAAAAATTTGATCTTACCCATGTGAATGTGTATTCATCCTCAGGCACTGGCTGGCTGGCAAGCTGGGTATTTGAGCTGCCTGGGAAACTATCTCAGATGGGTTGAGCTATTTTGATACCTTTCATTTGGAATTCAGCACTGCTATTTGGCCTGTTTCCTAGATACCACTTTTTAAACTTGGCTAACCTTCTTGATTCTCCCTTCAAATCCTCATTTTACCTGCTCAGTCATGACACCTCCTGGCTTCAGTTCTGAACTGATCATCCAACGTATGAGTTATTTCTCTCCATAGATATTGCTAACTCTAGCAGAGACTTACAACTCTGGGTAGGACAGACATTTCATTTTCCAGATATGAAAATGTTAACTAAGTTTGATTTCATTATGCCCACTGGCCACGGGTGAGCGATAGAGAGCTGTTATTAATCAAAATGTAATCATGTTTTATATAGTGGGTGTTTTGGAGGTAGGAAATTCTAAGTCTTTAAAATAATACCATTTTTACGCTCCTAATACCAACATTATTCTGAGAGGCAGATATTTAAGTATACCTAAACTCTAATTCAATAAAATTTAGTCTTATCAGCCCAAGTGTTATAACTATTGTCTTCCAAACTTGAGCTGGTATGGTCTGTCTTAGGAACACTGTCTACCCAGTCTTGTAAGATTTCCAGTAGGAAATTAAGGCACCAGTTAGATCTCCTGCCCTCCGAATCAATACTTTACAGGGTATTTTCTCAAAAGCTAAGTCATACTGTTTTATTGGTCTTTTATAGCGCAATTACTGTTGCAAAGGGTTTTCATTGTGCAATTAAGACAAATCTTCTGCCACATGTGTTAATTACCAGGACTCAGGAAAGACCAAACAAAACAGCACACTCCATCTTTTAAAAAATAATAATTGAAGAGCCACTTAATCTGGAACATTTTATGTGGAAATGAACAGAAAAACCTTCTCACGCCAAATAAATGTTTTCAGTATGCCAATTAATCCAGATGATCACTTAAGGGTTTGCCCCATTGAATTTTGTCTCTTGGAAGGAAGCCCACTAAGCCACATTGCAAAAACAAACAAACAATATTATACACATCCCCAGTGGGATTGTTGCTTGTTGGCAGGGGTGGGGGGGCAGTGGCGGGGAGAGAGGTTGCATGTGTGTGGGTAATGTTTGTAATGACTAAGGTTAGTCCACTGGCTGACTTTCTTTCTAGCCAGTGTGGATTTGCATGATTATGTTCCTTGCATAAGACACATTCCTAAGAGGACATCTCTAAATTGGGTATGTCTAGTTTGATGAAAAGAAGGACTAGGGGTGACATGATAGCAGTATTCCAATATCTCAGGGGCTGCCACAAAGGAGAGGGGGTCAAACTATTCTCCAAAGCACCTGAGGGTAGGTCAAGAAGCAATGGGTGGAAACTAATCAAGGAGAGAAGCAACTTAGAACTAAGGAGAAATTTCTTGACAGTTAGAACAATTAATCAGCGGGACAACTTGCCTCCGAAGTTGTAAAGTTGTAAATGCTCCAACACTGGAAGTTTTTAAGAAGAGATTGGACAACGATTTGTCTGAAATTGTATAGGGTTTCCTGCCTAAGCAGGGGGTTGAAGGCATCCAAGGTCCCTTCCAACTATTCTATTCTATTCTATTCTATTCTATTCTATTCTATTCTATTCTATTCTATTCTATTCTATTCTATTCCTGTTTACATAGGAAAATGGTGTCTACATTACTGTTTTTAATATGGCAGGAAAGACAAAGTTAAAAGCAACCGTAACTTAAAAAATACTAGATTAGTAAAGAAACAAATCCCAAAGCTGAAGCTCAAATACTCTGGCCACCACATGAGAAGAGAGGACTCATTGGAAAAGACCCTGATGTCGGGAAAAATTGAAGGCAAAAGGAAAGGAGACGGCGGAGGATGAGATGGTTAGATAGTGTCATCAATGTACATGAATTTGGGCAAACTCAGGGAGACAATGGAGGACAGGGGGACCTGATGCGCTATGGTCCATGGGTTTGTGAAGAGTCGACACAACATAGCAACTGAATGACAAAAAGAAACAATTCACAGACTGGTTTCAGCCTTCATTGGAGTAGTAGGGATCTCGCCTTTGGATCTCCCTTTGCTGCACTGACCCATAATTTGATGTGCATCCCACTTGCTGGCATCTATATTGGGGAGGGATTGGATGAGATGGTTCCCCAAAAGGTTGGTATTAGTTCTGCAGTGTGGCAGGGGAAAGAGATAGAATTGTAGATTGTATGAACGATCTAATCTAGCGCAACCTCCTTTCTCAGATCTTGAATCCACTAAACACACACCATAAATTGGATTGGAAAAGTGTATTCTATCTTCCCACTTAGCCTTCCAGAAGGAGATGATCTGCTCTTTTGGAGTTTTTAAGAGCAAAATGGGTACCTTAAACTTTGCAGATGCAGACAATCCCTTGAAACCCCCAGGCCCAGTCTCAAAACTGAAGTTATACTTCTGAAGTTCAGCCCTTATAAATGTCTAAGCAGGATCTTTTTTTATTATAATTTACTCTTTTGTTGCTTTTAAAATAGTGACAGAGAAATTAAAAAAATCCACAAAGATAATGCTGCCTAGAAAATTCTGGGTTGAAGCCCACACATCTTAAAGACATCAACTTTGGAAAACACTGGTCTAGATGAGGGCTGTCAAATTCCCGCGGGCCGGATGCATCATGTGTTGGCCACGCCCACGCCCGGTTTAGTGAAGGGGAAAAAAGCCCCGATACGTCATGTGATGCCGCCATGACGATGCGAGTTTGACACCCCTGGTCTGCATGATCTGTGTGATCTTTCTTAGGCCCAGTACTCTTCATAAACAATAATCTTCATATACAATTTAGATCAGGGCAGGGGTGAAATCCAGCAGGTTCTGACAGGTTCTGGAGAACTGGTAGCGGAAATTTTGAGTAGTTCGGAGAACCGGTAGCGGAATTTTTTTTTAATTTTCTTTATTGATTTTCTATTTTAAACATCATAATGCTTTTACACAGATCTACACCCATTTTCGTACATTGTTATTCAGTTTGTACAATTTATACATTATTTATTCATATTTATAAAATCTTACAATCAAGATACAAAAAGGATATAGAAGGAATTGGTATAGATACAGAAATTCAACAATTGGACAAACTTCTGATGGGCCCAGAAGAAAAAATTATCTCAAAATTATACAATTATTTATTGGAATTTGATAAAACGGAGGATATAGTAAAGGAACCGATGATTGCATGGACAAAGAATATAGGTCATACTATACACTTGGCTGACTGGGAGCGGACTTGGAATAGGAATTATAAAATAACAAAATCTGTAGCTTATAAGGAAAATTACTACAAAATGTTCTACAGGTGGCATTTGGCCCCAACGAGATTGGCTAAGATATATCCAAACTTAAATCCGGCTTGTTGGAAATGTAAGAAAAACTTAGGCACTTTCTTTCACATGTGGTGGACGTGTCCTGAAGCGAGAAGGTACTGGAAGAAAATATATAACTGGCTGCAAGATATAACAGGGAAGCAATAGAATATACACCGGAATTTTTTTTATTAGGAATAATCAGAAAACAATACCCTAAGAGTATCAAATACTTAATATTGCATATTGTGACAGCGGCAAGGATTGTGTACGCACAATATTGGAAAAATACACAAGTACCTACGGA
>QLTV01001147.1:1015200-1033959 GCA_003457575.1 Thermophis baileyi | reverse complement strand
TAGAGAGAGAGAGATAGACAGACAGACAGACAGACAGACAGACAGACAGAGATAGATAGTTAGATAGATAGATATAGATATATACAGTATGTATGTATGTATGTATGTATGTATGTATATGTATATGTATATGTATATGTATATGTATATGTATATGTATATGTATATGTATATGTATATGTATATGTATATGTATATGTATATGTATATGTATATGTATATGTCTGTCTGTCTGTATCAGAGTTTGTTGCAGAAAATTAAATCCAGAAAGCACACATAGGCAGACTGATGCAGCAGGATTCATTTACTTCTTTATAAACATAGTAATATATATATTTACAATACCAGTAGCAGAGTTCTTTTTCAACATAGTAGCAGTTACAAGCAAAATACAAGCAGCTTCTAGTTCAGGGTTCAGAGCAGACTGAGAGTACAGAGTGGGCTCCACACCCAGCCTTCTAGCTTCAGTTTCGATTCTCTGCACAGACTCAGATGTGTTTAGCTCCCATTGGCTGACTTAGTTGCTATGCCTATTCATTGACTGACCTTGTTAACATGCCTCTCCCAGTTCATGAATATCTTAACAGTCTGTCTGTCTGTCTGCCTGCCTGCCTGCCTGCCTGCCTGCCTATCTATCTATCTATCTATCTATCATCTCTCTCTCCGTGGATATAAATCTTTTAGCTCTAGCAAATTAACATCTGTGATAATTGGTTCTTTCCTAATTTTAGGCCCTCAGTGGACTTCTTCTACTACAGTTCTAAAGTCCAATTCCTCAAAGATTCCCTTGGAGGGAATTGCAAAAATTAATACAAAGAGAATGCCTTTTTCAATGGAGCAAGCTCCATTGGAGAAAAAAAAATTAATGCATAGAGATGGGAACAAAGTACTTTGGGAATATATACCGTGCCAAATAACAACCAGTACAATAACGATAGATAATAATGTTCTGTGGCTCACGTTATTAAGATGGATAAAAACGTAGGAAATTTTCAAGCACTAAATATTTCTCTTATTTTCCTGCAGTGTTCTGAAGCAAAAAGCCATCAGGACTTGTTAAATGAGTGTGCTTTTGTTTCTATGTTTTCCCCACTAAATGCAACAGAGAAATACACCATTTATGTATGAAATGTTCATTTTCTGGAAGAAGGCCGAGTTGTTGGTATAGGATGAATATTTTCTCCTCATGTTTCCCCCCCCCAGTTTTCTTTTCCCCTGCTTTCTTAAAGCTATATTCTTCATTGTTCATTGTTTTAAAAAACATATTTGTCTTGTCATTCAATAATTGCCCAAGGTGGCTCATGCCATTATTTTCAACCATTTTATGGAACAAAAACAATGTTTTGTTAGTTTGAAATCTGAAAACATTTAAAACTTAAAAGAACAATGCTAGTAACCCCCCTCCCTCCCCTTAAAGAATCCTTCCTTCCATCTTGCTTCCATTCTTCCTTCTAAATTTCTTCAAGGAGCAGATGAATTTTGTCAAGGTACTTAATCATCTAAGAACAGATGTTCAATTTAATTCTTTGGAGAAGATTCTCCCAGCTAGAAGATTTGCTAAGAAAGCCCTGCTCCTTATCCTTCTCCCCCCCTCCCCGCCTAAAAGATGGAAATTTAAAGTTTTCATGAGAAATAAAACCTTAAAAATTAATCTGGTCATTTGAGCCATTAGACCAACTGTCTTAGAAACAAGGTCAAATACTAGATTTATGTATTTGATGAATCTATTTTACAGGACAAAATAGTTTGGTTTACCACCCAATACAGAAAAATCTGTTGTGGTACAGTAAGATTTAAAATGGTTTGGTACTGAACTAGGACTAGTGAGACTTGGGTTCAAAATACCACTTAATCATGAAGTTTGCTAGGTGCTCTGTTTCAGGCTTCAAACTCACACACAGAGTTGCTAGATGAGAATAGCAATTTATTCAAGACTGAGCCAACAATACCAAATAAGAGAAGGAATGGAAATCAACAAAGTCTTTTGGAAACTAAGCTTATTGAAAGCTTTCACTGTTACGTACGGCCGTACGTAGTAAATTTGCATAGCTGCCGCTGATTGGCTAGAATAGCGGCGGGAAAATTAAATCGCTGTCAGTGGTCGGCTAGCTACAGGGAAGCCCTTAAAAGAGGCTTCCCTGCAGCCTGCCGCCAGTCCGCATTGCATCCAGCTAACCAGTAATAAAGGAGCTGAACAGTTCCTACGCCTCGCCTCTTCTTTCCCACGGAAATCTAACATTCATTTTCAACAGGAACGTGCAAAAGAGTAGTCAAAAGCCAGCCCCATAGATCAGAAAGCCAAATCAGGTTTGTCAGCCAGTCCAAGATCAGTTTCACAAGTAGGTCCCAAAGGTGCTTTTTCAAGAGGCAACTGGACTTTCTGGAAAAACCATGGCCTGGATGATTGAGAATCTCCATAGACATTTCACAAGCAGGCTTTGCAGAAATGACACCACACCGCAGGAAATCAAATGCTGTTTCCAACAGGGAAAGATGGATCGGGATTTCCTCTTAAATCAGCCTTTAGCCAGGTATCTTCAATTAAGATAGTTTCTCCTTTGCTGGGCAAAGAGCCTCACTAAATGACTTTCTTCTGCTTTCCACTATGCTCAAGTGCAAGAGCTTGGAGGCCATACATCATAATCTAACTTCTCCAGCTATTCTGGTGGTCCCTCTGCTTCATCAGCCTCAGATGATTCCTGCCTTGTGTCTCCTGAGGCTTTCACACCACAGAGTCAGCTGAAGCAGCTTCTTAAGAGGCTGGGCCTCAGTCTGAGTCTTGGGCCATGTTACTAGGTAGGCCATTTAAGTATAATTTCATCATGGTGCCCACACTTATTTTATCATATTGGCCAAAAAAGCCAATGCAGAGTCCCTTGGGAGTTGGGCAGCATACAAATTTAATAAATAATAAATAATAATAATGCAATCCTAAATTGCATTAACAGAGGGATACAGTCAAGATCAAGTGAGGTACTCTATAAAGCCTTAGTAAGACCACACCTAGAGTACTGCATCCAGTTTTGGTCACCACACTATAAAAAAGATGTTGAGACTCTAGAAAAAGTGCAGAGGAGAGCAACCAGGATGATTAGGGGACTGGAGGCTAAAACATATGAAATACGGTGGCAGGAACTGGGCATGGCTAGTCTAGTGAAGAGAAGGACCAGGGGAGACATGATAGCAGTGTTCCAATATTTGAGGGGCTGCCACAGAGAGGAAGGGGTCAGGGGTGGGTTCCGGATCTTCTTACTGCTGGTTTGCTCAGGGACGCGCCACGCGGGTGCGCGGGCATTGCACGTGGTGCAGGCGGGTCGCGGGTGTGTAGTAAAAACAAAACAGCTTATGAGCATGCGCAGTACAAAAAACAGCTTATGCGCATGCGCAGAAGCAAAAAAACAAGATGGTGGCACCTATGGCGCTGCCGAGAAAACCGGCTCGGGGGCGTGGCAGGCCTGGGTCGCTGCCAGTTCTAGCGACCCAGGCCGCCACGTTACTAACGGTTCTATAGAGCCGGTCCAAACCAGTAGGAACCCACCTCTGGAAGGGATCAAGCTATTTCCCAAGGCACCTGAAGGCCAGACAAGGAATAATGGATGGAAACTGATCAAGGAGAGATTCAACCTGGAAATAAGGAGAAACTTTCTGACAGTGAGAACAATCAACCAATGGAACAGCTTGCCTTCAGAAGTTGTGGGAGCTTCATCACTTGAGACTTTCAAGAAAAGATTGGACTGCCATTTGTCAGAAATGGTGTAGGGTCTCCTGCTTGGGCAGGGGGTTGGACTAGATGACCTACAAAGTCCCTTTCAACTCTGTTAATCTGTAATCTGTAATCATGATAACAACAATAAAGTATAGTAGTTTCTTGGAGATGAATGGAATAAAAATGTAAATATAATAACAGACAATTCAGGTAGATTTCAGGAAATGACCTATTCATTCTTAGAACATGCAGTTGGTCAATGTTATGAGAGAGAAAGAGGGAATGAAAAGAGAGAGATAAGTCTTATTTCCATTCTTCTTGCAGTTTTAATTAAAGAGTTTTGCGTTATCATTCAGTAGCTCTGTCCAGGTTTTCTGTGGCCTGTGGAAAACTAGGGAAGAAACTAACTTGACATCTTCTCTGTAACATCCTAATATTCATGGGTGCTATACTTTTTGCATAAAAGTTCATAAATTCATCTTCACTTACTGTGAATCCAAAAAGATTTGAACCACGTGCTTTTTCTAAACATTTTCTTTCTTTCTTTTTCCTAAGATTTGTAGTCTATGACCTTAATCTCGTCCTAGTGGCTACTTCAAGGATAAGTATGAAGGTCTGCTCCATGCCCAAATTGTTGACCTTGTTACTTATTTAGAAAAGAAATTAGTCAACTGAAATATCACATGATTGCTGACTTGTGCAAATGTTTGGGCTGCTTATGTGAAATCCTAATGTGGAAAGCCCCCTCCCTCCTCCTAGAAGAATGAAATATTTTGAGAAATATTAAAAAGGCAGAATATTACATTTCGCCAAAGGGAGAAATGGAGAAACATGCTCTTAAAGACAGAAAGCAGATTCAGTCTTTCTTAATAGCTCCGCCCCAGCAAATATTTTGTGCCCATTAAGAAAGACTGGGCCAGCCTATCTACAAAACAAAAGACCTTCAGCTCCAGCATGATGGGATTAAGAAGAACAGGACATGATCCTTCAGGACATAATAGGATTAACCCACTACCATTTAGCAGAAGACACAGAGCTCACTACATTGCACAATCTCAATATAAAAACCATCAACACAACCATAATCACAACAATTAAAACCAGTTAAAAACTCATACATACCGTTTCATGGCCGGACCTCGCCAATTACAGAGGCGAGATCAATGGCCCCAAGCCTGCCGGAAGAGCCAGGTCTTCACCACTTTCCGGAAGGCTAGCAGGGTGGGGGTAGTCCGGATCTCAGGGGGTAGTTGGTTCCAGAGGGCCTGAGCAGCCACAGAGAAGGCCCTTCCCCGCGGGCCCGCCAGCCGGCACTGTTTAGCTGACGGGACCTGGAGGAGCCCAACCCTGTGGGATCTTACCGGTCGCTGGGAGCTATGTGGTAGAAGGCGGCCTCGAAGATAGCAGAAGACACAGAACTCACTACATTGTACAATCTCCTAAGAGTATTTTAGACATTGCACACACACCCTAGCAGCATCTCTGAAACTTATAAAAATCCATGTACTCATCAAACCAATTGTTCAGCTGACCCAGAACCACAAAACCTGGTGGTTCTGTTCATCAATAAATGGACCTTCTTTCCAATCCAATTGGTCAGCTGCCCCAGAACCACTAGCCCTGGTGGTTCTGTTCATCAATAAATGGACCTTTCTTTCCAATCAGCCTCCACCCTCCATTTTATTCCCAGCGTCTTTCTCCCAGCTTGGAACGGAACCAGATGGATTTTTCTTCTAATTGCTAAAAACTTTTGTGTGATACCAGTTGCATATTTTTTTTTAAAAAAAGGATTATTTTTCATGTCTGTGCTATTGTCTGAAATCAAGTGGTAGTTGATGACCATCTCTGTATGAATTCTTTGGATATAAACACAAAGAACCTTTACCTAATTATGAAAGTTTTACCTGCGTTTTATTTTGAACCTCAACTGTTAATCCACCTCTACTTTTAACTTCTCCTGAGATGGATATCATCTCAAGAACACCATTTCATGCTTCATTGTCTTACATTGATAGGGACTTTAGGGGACCCATTATTCACTCGGCGTATATTGTTGTTTTTTTTATAGCTGAAATGTGAGGGGGGAAAAGATAATGTATAAGGTTATTCTCTATTTTCAGCATAATTCTTGTCAGTGATGAGATCAAGCTAGCTGTGATGATGATATATCAGATTATTTTGTTCTGTGGGATAGCAGGTTGCCAATTTAGATAGCAAATGACATAATTCTGTCCTGGTACAGCACAAAATAATAATAAAAAATGCTATTCCCAGTCAGGGTGAGTGTGATAAAGGACAGAGATGATACTATGAATATTCTAAAGATGTGGTTCTTATGTAGTACCCAATTTCTAGCCAGTGTCAAGATAATTGGTTTGTCATAACAGATAGCTAGGAACTTGGACATTTTTTATATGGATATTTTGCAATCTTCAGATCTCGGGTTCTTTGACAAATATCCACATATGTTTCCAACAAATAAATGTGTTTCAATTAATGATTTAATTTGCTGCATATTTTAATTTCCTGACGTTATATTTGTTTCAGCTTCCTTTTCATCTCAGTTTATTTTATTTATTTTTTAAAAAGTTTTACACAAAAATGTATATGTGTCTTTGAGTTTCTTTTATTATTAATGTGGATTTTTTTGTACAGATTTTTTCTTAGATTGCATTCATCTTTTTTTTTGTGGGGGGGGGGGTGTGAGTGAATTTTCCTTTGCAGTAATTTTTATTGCACATACAAATATGATAAAAGTGAGTGCATGCATACGTATTTGATATTTGTATTTGTTTGAGATGCAAATCACAATATTACAAGTAATGTTTATGCAACCTGTAAATTGCATTAATACCTGGAAAAATTCAAACCTCTGTTTAGAGTGAGGAATCACTTATTTTGAAGAAGACATCTAGAAACCACAGCCCACACAGTAGTTTATCATTCTTGACATCAGATAAAGTACTGCATACTTCCAGGTAAAAAGGTTCTCAACTCTATAGGAAACTAGCATGTAATTGGAATGTAGAATTCTCTCTGACACCATCTTCCCTTTGTGCCAGAAATTATTTTTATATAAAGGGAATACTGTATTCCCATCTCATTATCCTAAATGATGTAGTTCAGGAACAATTACAATGCCATGCTCTTATCTGCATGCTACTGCATTTACTTTAGCTGCTGCTGATCCCTCCATCACACGGGTGAAGATGGGTGGTGGTAACAGCTGGAGACCATAAGATGAAGTAGTTGTGAAATTATATATTCTGTGGTATGTCATTAGCATATTTTGACAAATGACTCTCATCAATGGAGGTCTTTCAATAAATAACAGAATAACAGAGCTGGAAGGGATCTTGGAGGTTATCTAGTTCAACCACCTGCTCAAGCAGGAGACCCTATATCAGTGATGGCGAACCTTTTTTCCCTCGGGTGCTGAAAGTGTGCGCGTGCACGCTATCGCACATGCGCGCATGCCAACACCCATAATTTAATGCCTCCCACGCGCTCCACCCCCATGCGCATGCATGTGTGACCCCCCCGCGCTGCCCCGCCCCCCACGCATGCGCGCACAAACCCTCCCTCCCCCATTTCCCAACTTCTGGTGGGCCCAGTAGGCCCGTTTTTCACCTTCCCCAGGCTCCAGAGGCTTCCCTGGAGCCTGGGGAGGGTGAAAACACACTCCCCTGCCCCCCGGAGGCCCTCCGGAGGCCGAAAATGCCCTCCTAGAGCCTCTGCATGAGCCAAAAATCAGCTGGCCGGTGCGCTGGAGCTGAGCTAGGGCAACGGCTTGCGTGCCGGCACATATAGCTCCGTGTGCCACCTGTGACACACGTGCCATAGGTTTGCCATCATGGCCCTATATCATTCCAGACAAGTGGCTGTCCAGTCTCTTCTTAAAAGCCTCCAGTGATGAAGTGTCCACAACTTCTGAAGGCAAGCTATTCCATCAGTTAATTGTTCTCACTATTGGGATTAATTTCCATCCATTGTTTCTTGCCTTGCCTTCTGTTGCCTTGGAGAATAGGTTGACCCCCTTTGCTTTGTGGCATCCCTTTAGATATTGGAACACTACATCAGTTCATCCCTAGTCCTTCTTTTCACTAGACTAGACAAACCCAATTCCTGCAACCGTTCTTCATATTACATTACATTTCAGATTACAGTTTGTGAATATATCAGCTTCCCACGTCAAGCCTACAAATTTGAGTTTTTTCTACATCTGGATGCTCACGAGATAGACAGGACCTACAACAGAGGTATTGCTGTTGGTCTGCATCATTTCTTCAGCTTTTCATGTACAGCTGAGTGAACAACTTATTTCACACTTAAATGCATCTGCTACATATCATGGTTTGTTTCTGTTTCAAAAAGACAGCAGTAGGAAAGGTCACATTTTGAAGGGACCAGCTTAGCCATACAAAACAAACACAAATTGTTGCCTTTCTATTAAAGGATCAAGCCCACCCCGTTCATCATCCAATTCTCTTATGAACCCAGTAGCCAATGTCTCTTAGGTTTAGCTTGGTTTTTGTTCAGAATTATGTCAACAAACTGTAAAACAAGGAAGAAAGACCCAAGGAAAAAAAATTGATCATCTCTCTTCATGAGAGTATGCCCAAGGAGTACATTTTATTCTCCTTGGGCATATAACAGAATAACAGATTTGGAAGGAACCTTGGAGGTCTTCTAGTCAAAACCCCTGCTTAGGCAGGAAACCCTACACCACTTCAGACAAATGGTTATCCAACATCTTCTTAAAAACTTCCAGTGTTGGAGCATTCACAACTTCTGGTGGCAAGTTGTTCCACTGATTAATTGTCAGGAAATTTCTCCTTAGTTCTAAGTTGCTTCTCTCCTTGATTAGTTTCCACCCATTGCTTCTTGTTCTACCGTCAGGTGCTTTGGAGAATAGCTTCACTCCCTCTTGTTTGTGGCGGCCCGTGAGATATTGGAACACTGCTATCATGTCTCCCCTATCCAAGTGTGGCCTTACCAAGGCATTATAAAGTGGTATTAACACTTCACGTGATCTTGATTCTATCCCTCTGTTTATGCAGCCTAGAACTGTGTTGGCTTTTTTGGCAGCTGCAGCACACTGCTGGCTCAAATTTAAATGATTGTCCACTAGGACTCCAAGATCCCTCTCATAGTTACTACTGTTGAGCAAGGTACCACATATACTGTACCTGAGCATTTTGTTTTTCTTGCCTAAATGTAGAACCTTACTTTTTTCACCATTGAATTTCATTTTGTTAGATAGCGCCCAATGTTCAAGTCTGTCAAGATCCTTCTGTATCTTGAGGCTATCTTCTTTTTGGCTATTCCTGCCAGTTTGGTGTCATCTGCAAATTTGATGAGTTCCCCATCTATCCCCTCATCCAAATCATTGATGAAGATGTTGAAGAGTACTGGGCCCAAAACAGAGCCTTGGGGTACTCCACTGCATACTTCCCTCCATGTAGATGCAGTTACATTGAGGACTACACGTTGAGTGCGGTTGGTCAGCCAGTTACGAATCCATCTGGTGGTGAAGCTGTCTAATCTAGGTTGCTTCTCTCCTTGATTAGTTTCTATCCATTGCTTCTTGTCCTGCCTTCTGGTGCTTAGGAGAATAGGTTGACCCCCTCTTCATTGTGGCAACCTCTTAGATATTGGAACACTACTATCATGTCACCCCAGTCCTTCTTTTCATTAAACTAGGTTAGGAATATTGCATTGATTAGTAACATTGCTTTGCCCAGGAAAAACAATGCCTCTATCAAATAAGTGGAGAGGTATGGGTCAGAAATCAGTGTATGTTTACATTTGCATTTCATCCTTATTTGTTAGAAGGAAATATTAGAACAATCTGCTTAGCAAAACTGTAGAAAGAAATGCATGGGAGATACTGTACCTACTCAGAAACGTAAAGATAAATGTAAATCAATATTTGCTGCAACATAGTTATCAGAGATCAATGGAAGCCACTTCTCTTTTTGGCAGAAATAAATATCTGGATGAAAATCAGCTTTCTTCCATATTTAGACCCTGACCAGTGGGAATACAATTATTAAATTTTTGTAAATTTTGTGAAGTTTTGAGCTCCATTAGGTATATCAGCAGGTGATGGTAGCTGGCTAGTTTTGGCTAACGTCAGAAATTAAGCAGGATTGAGCTTGGTAAATTGGAACTCCCAGGGTTCCAATTAAATGTAAATTAGATCAAGAAGTCAGAAAATATGCTGGGAGATGACAATAACAAAATACTTTCATATTATTTGTTGATTTGTCCATGTAATCACTAAGGGTTAGAATCAACTCAGTAGAGACTAGCATATGTATTGGAGAGGCAATTTGATCTACTGGTTAAGGCATCAGGTAGAAATCGGGAGACTGTGAATTCTAGCTCTGTACTAGGCACACGCCAGTTGGGTGACTTTGCCAGTCGCTTCCTCTCAACCCAAGGAAGGAGGTAATGGCAAACCATCTCTGAAAAACCTTGCCAAAAAACCCTCAGGGACTTCTCCAGGCAGTCTCCAAGAATCAAAAGATGATTGAACAGAAGGAAAAAAAAACCCGAAAGATGAGTAGATCTGCCACTTTGTCACAGCTGTTGGAACACATCCATTTAAATTGGATTCACTTTAAAATCATCACTCATCTCCATGACTTCTGCAGAGTATTCTAACATGTGAATCAAAACAGAGCTGATCACCCCCCCCCATGTTAAAAGTATCTGGCTTTTATCACATCTTTTTTGGGTGGACCCAAATCCAGAAGCTCAAGAAGCTATATCGTACTGACCCATTTGCCAAATGTTTATGTAATTAAAATATAAGTTGCTTTTTTAGTCAAATGGAGAAAATGTGATTGGGTTACCAGTCTTAGCTGTACCACATCATATGCACCATACCCTACTAAAAGCAATGACTTTTTGGCCAATTCACCACAAATGCAACTGAAGCCTGGTGAGACCACAGCTTGCTCACATAATTCTGTACAAGCTAGAAATTCTAAAATACCTCGCACATCAATATACTGTTGCCTACATTCTTCTAACTCAGAGATTCATGCAGTGTACTGACACAATTAAGGATGAGACACATTCAGTGGATGACCACTTTGGAAGAACTACAGGGTGATAGTTTGGTTATACAGAGAGAATGAACAAGGCCCAAATCACAAAACAAATGAGAAGGAAGAGTGAATGTGATGAAATGAAGGGAAAGACCAATAAAATCAGGGTTGGGGAGACCTGTTGGGAAAATAGCAATGAGAAGTGTAGAGAATGAAAAAGCAATGAAGCCGCGGTGGCGCAGTGGTTAGAGTGCAGTACTGCAGGCTACTTCTGCTGCCTGCCAGCTACCTGCAATTTTTGGCAGTTCAAATCTAACCAGGCTGAAGGTTGACTCAGCTTTTCATCCTTCCGAGGTGGGTAAAATGAGGACCCAAATTGTTGGGGGCAATAGGCTGACTCTGTAAACCGCTTAGAGAGGGCTGTAAAGCACTGTAAAGCGGTATATAAGTCTAAGTGCTATTGCTATTGCTAAGGCAGCAGAGTGGATACACAGTGGAAGCAAGATGGTCTTTGAAGCTAGAAAGGTATGGAAAAGTATAATGAATGGTGTGGTCTAAGTTAGGGCTAGCTATAATTCCTTTTCTTCTCATGCCTTTCGTTCTTTGACTTATTGTCTCCTTCTCCCTTTCTGCACTTTGCCTAATTTTGCTTGCCCCACAATGGAAGAGAGTGATGGCTTTGTATGCAACTCTCCTTCACCACTAGTTGTTTCCCATAGTCCATTTAATAATAGGACAAGTTAAGTTTCACTTAAAGCAGATTGCTTCCATTGGTCACTTTGGCAGAGTTCACTACAACTGACCTTTGTTCCTAAACTAGTGCAAATTCCAGCTAACACAACTGACTGAACGATAAAGAAATCAATTTGGCCGGGTTCACAGAACCCACTAAGGTTCACCTTCCACCTACCCACAAAATGTTGGAAAACAAGTTTAACTTGAACTCTGTTGTTACGTCTTTTACACCCTATTCTATTGTGTTTCCAACAAGCAATTCTATTCCAATCTGTTCACTGAATTTTCCTTTCTCTTTGCCACCCAACTCTTCATTATTATTTTGCATATTGCAGGTCAGAATAAACATTTGGACAAATCAGTGAGAATTGCAACATACTGTAAGTGAAAGGTAAGAATGGGCCAGAGGTACCTTCCCAGCAATCAACACCCAGATAAGCAGGGATTAATACCAGATGAACAATAATGCAGTAAACAATACCCCAATAAAGGAAATACCAGTTCAAACAATGTGACAGTAGACAACAACCTAATCAAGGAATCACAAAGAACACTCTCATTGACACTGACAGGGCAAGGTACTAGTAAACAGAGAGCAAACCTTCTAGCATTGAAGATGTTGCCTAGTTGGGTAATGAAACATTGCAAGAAAACAACCAAGCTCAGAAAGCACCAATTTTACTACATCTCCTAGAGTCATCCTTCCATCCTTGTGCCAAAATTGCAGTTAATGTGGATCATGTTGAGATCTTGTCAATGGTGCTATAAAGAGATCATTCTTTACTACTCTAATAGACAAATGATGTCATAGCACATAGAACAGCGGTTCTCAACCTGTGGGTCGCGACCCCTTTGGGGGTTGAATAACCCTTTCACAGGGATCGCCTATGCGCGCGCTAGCCCGCCACGCCCCCTTTGTCACCTCATCGCACGCGGGGAGGGGGCGGGGCGGGGGTCACGGTGGCAGGGTGGGGGTCGTGGTGGCGGGTCGCGGCATTAGGAAGGTTGAGAACCACTGACATAGAAACATGAAAACAGCAGCTTGCAGCTGCCACCATGACCCAAGAATATGATGATGTTGTTGAATTCTTGGTGTTGTTTGAAGTTCGTTTTCTTCTTAAAGATGTTGTTTTAGTGTTGCAGAGATGCTCATGCTCACTGGCACACTGGTGCACCTTTTGAAGAGTGAATCCAATGTGCTGCACTGGTATCACAGCCAATTTTATTATTCTTATTATATTTAGGAGCCATGGTGGCACAGTGGTTAGAATGCAATATTGCGGATTAATTCTGCTGACTGCCAGGAGTTCGATCCTTACTGGCTCAAGGTTGACTCAGCCTTCCATCTTTCCAAGGTCGGTAAAATGAGGATCCAGATTGTTGGTGGCAATATGCTGACTCTGTAAACTGCTTAGAGAGGGCTTATAGGCTTATATGAAGCAGTATATACTGTAAGTTTAAGTGCTATTGCTATTACTATTCCAACGGGAAAGACTTTTTTTGCTTAACAGATTTATTCCAATTCATTTTAATGTTTTTTTGGGGGAGGTATCACACTGTAGCTAGTAATTTGGAATAAGCCAAACTCAATACAAAAGAGAAGACGTTCAAGCAAGTGTGTTTTTATTTCAACTAACCAAAGTAACATGACAGTCCCTTTCTTCAAGCTAGTTACCTGTTAGCTTATAATCAACATGCAATTATTTCTTTTGTCTTTCGGCAAACAGTAATAATAAACATTTCAAAATCCAGGGTACGGTGGATCTATTATTTTCATGGTGAGCATAAGCAATTAAGATGTGTACCGATGGAGGGGGGGACACTACACTTGATACATTGTCTTCTTTTTGTTCTTGACAATGTGATTAAAACCACAGAGAGTTCTCCCTCCCCATTTTCTAATTTTTAAAAAAATGTTTAGCAGATGGGCTAAAAAAAAATGCTCTGCAGAACCTTTGTGATTTTTGTTGTTAAATAACAAAAGGAACAGGCACTTTTTTGAAGCTGCAGGGTCAATGCTGACTTTTTCTGCTATTTAAAATCTAGCTCACAGAAGTAAAGCGATTCACCCACGTCTGCCCTGTTCCATTTTAATCAGTAAAGGTGCCTGGGATTGTCACGATTGATTTAAAATAAATAAAAATAACATTTCCACTTAGAGAGCTCAATCACGGCCAACAGAACATTGGACTTGAGTATTTCCTCTTTATGTTACATTTGCCTTTTAAAAAATATTGTGAGCCAAGGCTGTAACTTACCAAACAGAATAACAGAGTTGGAAGGGACCTCAGGGGTCTTCTAGTCCAACCCCCTGCACAAGCAGGAGACCCTATACCATTCTGGACAAATGGCTGTCCAGTCTCTTCTTAAAAGCCTCCAGTGATGGAGCACCCACAACTTCTGATGGCAAGTTTAATTGTTCTCACTGTCAGAAAATTTCCCCTTAGTTCTAGGTTGCTTCTCTCATTGATTAGTTTCCATCTATTGTTTTTTGTCTTGCCTTCTGGTGGTTTTGAAAATAGTTAACCCCCTCTTCTTTGAGGCAACCCCTCAAATATTGGAACCCTGCTATCAGGTCACCACTAAACCTTGTTTTCACTAGAGTAGAAATACCCAGTTACTGCAACAGTTCTTCATATGCTTTAGCCTCTAGCCCCCTAATCATCTTTGTTGCCCGTTTCTGCACTCTTTCCAGAGTCTCAACATATTTTTTATAATATGGTGACCAAACCTGGATGTTTAGCACCAAGGAAAATCTGATTGTTTTTCCAGGGTCATTCCCTAATATTCCATCAATATGAACTCTGGCATCTGTTCATCCAGAAAAGCCAAATATCCTAGTGCATCTGGCTATGAAACAAAGGTAGTGCTCACATCATTTTTCAAATTAGAAATGTGATGTCAGAGATGATGGTCATTCATGTGCAGAAAAAGTACTGCAAATGCTCAGCTCAGCTCTATTGCCTACTTAGATTTAGAAATTAAAGAACTGAATGTGATATCTGCTGTTTGCACATTATCATTGGAGTAAAAATGGAGTGAGATGTTGATACTAATATTTCCATGATACATGAAACATGATACAGACAATTCCAGTGCTTGAGGGGCTGTCATAGAGAAGAAGGGGTCAACCAAAGCACCTGGGGCAGGACAAGATATAATAGGTGGAAGATTATTAAAGAGCGATCTAACCTAGAACTAAGGAGAAATTAACGATTACAAAGATAGCCGGGGAAATGATTGAAGCCAGGGAAATGGGCCCCTTGTCAATCAACAGGAGTGCTGATTTACCACCAGTTTATCAGGTACTTAGGAGCCAAGGGCTTGGCAGCACAAGGAAACAACTGCCAATCACTGGCCATCAACACACCAATCAACCAATAGGAAGGCACCACATAAATATGACTCGTAGAATAGTCCAAAAAATGTATTCCAATAGAGAGAAGTTCCCTGAAGATGGGCTCCAGCATGAATCCGAAAACTTGGAAGAGTAAATCTCTGGTCTCAGTGACTAACCCAGATTGGATCTTGCAACATTATCCTGGGACACATATATTTGACCTCATTCGTGATAATTTCTTGACAATGAGAACAATTATTCAGTGAAATAGCTTACCTCCAGAAGTTGTGGGTGCTCCATCACTGGAGGAGGTGCTGAAGAAGAGTCTCATCAGCCATTTGTCTGGAATGGTATAAGGCCGTGATGGCGAACCTATCGCACGCGTGCCAGAGGTGGCACACAGAGCCCTCTCTGCTGGCACGCACGCCATCGCCCCAGGTCAGATCTCCGTGGAGTTTCTTTCGTGAGCTTCTGTTTCCCTGCAAACGACAAAACGGAAGCTCACGAAAGAAAAAGATCTTACCTCTTGCCACATTGCCGGTGTTGGGATGCCCTGCCTCCTGCCTGCCAGCTGGTCTTCGGGTCTCTGCTGCGCATGCACGCATGTTCATGCATGCGCATGTCCACGCTTGTGCATGTTCACATGCACGCACCTTTCAGTTTGTCCATGCGTGCATGCACAGTTTGGGCACTCGGTGTCTAAAAGGTTCGCCATCACTGGTATACGGTGTTCTGCTTGAGCAAGGAGTTGGACTACAAGACCTTCAAGGTCTCTTCCAACCTTATTATTCTATGTTCTTTTTCCTGCCACAATTACCAAGTTGAGATTTAGAGAGGTTCAGGCCTGGGTTGTTCTCCCCTCCCCCAAACTGACGAACACTATGCAATTTCTAATGATGTCAGTGGTTTCTAGCATATAGGCTGAATGCTAGGAATCCTGATTTATCCAAATTACCAGTAATCCTCTGTGGAGAGAAATTACAATTTCCAGCATTCCACCATGAAAAGTTTAGGCTTCCATGGGGCTAAATAGCAGCCTTTTAAAGTTTGATCAGCCTCAGTAAACAAGAAATCCCTGTTAGTATTATTATTATTATTTTGTAAAAAGCAGAACTAGCTTTCTTTTCATATTCATCATCAAAATTGCTAGCGATTCTCTGATTCTAGATGCTTCCTTGTTAACAGGGATAGATGAAGGCCCCCACAATGGAAAACTTAATCTTCAAATATACGGTTGGGCTTGCATAGCTGTCTTTTCTTAACTTGTAAATGCCACCAATTCAACACTGAAGTCACTGATGGAGAAGCAATGTGGAATTGCTAAAATGTTATTTTGCCAGTCACTTTTGCTTGTCTTTGTGCTCTCCAGGTGACAGGCTGTGACTTGAACATTCCTAGTGATATCAAAAATTATTTTCCCATTCCCTGTTTCATTGTACAATGTCTGCATCACTTTAAGGATGTCTAACCTTTGCTTTTAAAGAACCATTAGCACTTATGTCTATGGAGATTCTTAGTCTTTCAGGTCACGGTTGTCCCAAAGCTGCTTTCTCAAGAGGCAACTGGACTTTCTGGTTTTTCTTTGAAGACATTTCACTTCTCATCCAAGAAGCTTCTTCAGCTCTGGCTGGATGGTGGAGAGTGGAAGGATCACAGTCCTTTCAACAGTTCCAAGAAGGCTCCACACCCATTTGCACTACTCAGGTGACCCTGAGGACACAGATAAACCTCCAAGTGGCCTCAACGACCCTCTAAAAGAATGCACACAACCAGCTGTCTGCAAGGAGTATAAATCCTTCCATTCCCCACCATCCAGCCAGAGCCGAAGAAGCTTCTTGGATGAAAAGTGAAACATCTTCAAAGAAAAACCAGAAAGTCCAGTTGCCTCTTGAAAAAGCACCTTTAGGACATTCGCACGTTTGTTGTTGAAAAGACTAATTTTTAGAAATACAAATTATCGGCAGTCCTCAATTTACAACCATTAGTTTAGTGATTGTTCAAAGTTACACTCAAAAAAGTGACTTATGACCATTTTTCACACTTACGACCATTGCTGCATCCCCATGGTCATGTGATCAAAATTTGGATGCTTGGCAACTGGTTCATATTTATAACAATTGCAGCGTCCTGGGATCCTGGGATCAACTTTTGTGACCTTCTGACAAGCAAAGTCAACTATGGCAAGAAAGGTCATAAAATGGGACAACACTCACTTAACATCTGTCTCATTAGCAACATAAATTTTGGGTTCAGTTGTGGTCGTAATTCAAGGACTACCTCAGAGGTGGGTTCCTCCCGGTTCGGACCGGTTCGCCCGAACCGGTAGCGACCCGCTGGTGATGTCAGGATGATGTCACCGATCCGGTTCGGTCGGTGCTGGTCCATGGGCGCCGCCATCTTTTTTTTGATTTTTTTTTTATTTTTTTATTTATTTTTTTCTTCTTCTGCGCATGTGCAGAAGCTGAGTTTCCGGCACTGCGCATGTGTCATCATCTTGTTTTCGGCGCTGGTTTTTTTAATTTATTTATTTTTATTTTTTTGCACTGTGCATGCATGCGCACGCCCATGAGGCGTGGCCACGTGGTGCGGGAGGAAGCGAACCGGCAGCGAGGTGACTTAGAACCCACCCCTGGACTACCTGTATTTATTTTCAACCCATACAAACTTTGTGAATCTATGCAAATGAAATGTGCAGCAGCTGCCAAAAAAGCCAACACAGTTCTAGGCTGCATTAATAGAGGGATAGAATCAAGATCACGTGAAGTGCTAATACCACTTTATAATGCCTTGGTAAGGCCACACTTGGAATACTGCATTCAGTTTTGGTCACCACGATGTAAAAAGGATGTTGAGACTCTAGAAAGAGTGCAGAGAAGAGCAACAAAGATGATTAGGGGACTGGAGGCTAAAACATACGAAGAACGGTTGCAGGAACTGGGTATGTCTAGTTTAATGAAAAGAAGGACTAGGGGAGACATGATAGCAGTGTTCCAATATCTCAGGGGCTGCCACAAAAAAGAGGGAGTCAAACTATTATCCAAAGCTCCTGATGGTAGGACAAGAAGCAATGGGTGGAAACTAATCAAGGAGAGAAGCAACCTTAGAACTAAGGAGAAATTTCCTGACAGTTAGAACAATTAATCAATGGAACAGAAGTTGCCTCCAGAAGTTGTGAATGCTCCAACACTGGAAGTTTTTAAGAAGATGTTGGATAACCATTTGTCTGAAATAAAGTGTTTTGAGATTGACTGATGGTGATTTTGCCAATGCTTTTTTTTTAAAAAAAATTATTTTTATTTCCAAATAGACATTCACACTTTTATCAGTTCATTTCTCTTTTACAATTTTTATACATACATTAACTATTTTGTATACATTTCTTATACTTATCTTATAGCATTATTAAATTCAGGGTCGCTTTTCCCCCCATCCCCTCTTCTTTTAATAACCCCTCCTTCTTTCCCTTACTCCCCTCTCCCTTCTCCTCCTCCTAACCTACTTCCCTTCTCTCTCCCCTCCTCTTCTCTACTTCCCCTCCTACTCTCTCTCCTCCTCTACACCCCTCTTCTTCCCTCTCCTTCTTGCTAACCTCCCTCTCACTCCCCTCCTTCTTTCTTCTCTTCTACACTTCCTCCGATTGGGATGGATTTCCAGCAACCCTGAATTCCTTTATATAGTCTTATTATATTCACTATTTTATCCCTTTAGCGAACTTTTACTTCAATTTTTTTAACTTTATGTGTTTGTCATTCAATCCATTTTCAGTTTATGGTTTTTATGTTATTTATTTATTTATTTATTTGTTTGTCAAACATGTAAAAGATAGCAGGTATAGGTATAAACATAAACATAAATAAAGTAAATACAGATAAATGAGGACAATAGGACACTAAGACAGGGATGGAAGGCACGATGGTGTG
>QLTV01001147.1:965376-1001963 GCA_003457575.1 Thermophis baileyi | reverse complement strand
CTCAAGTGTGGAGAAAAGATGCAGTCCCATCCAATATAATGATAATAAATAAGATCATGGAATGTGCGGAAATGAATAGTCTCACTATGAGAATAAAGGATAAGGAAGAAACGGCTTTCTATTGAAATTGGGATAATTTTTATGAAAGGTTAAAAGAAAAAAATAAAATAAAATAGAGGTATGTTTGTTCATTTTTTATTTATGTAAGTACAAAATGTTACACGAGTTTTGAGTGCACATAGACAACTGAAATAGTGATACTGATATATTGATAAATTGACATTAACTTACGAGAAATATATAATATGCACATAAGATGTATGTAATATCTAAGTTACGTTAGGCTGCTTTATAAAATTGGAATTTGTCTTTTGATTTGTGGTGTTAGGTTTGTGTTTTTCTTTTTGTTGTTGTTTGTTTGTAGTTTTGTTTGTGTATTTATGTATATATGTGATTATGTACATATGTATATACACATTATATGTTTGTTCCTTTTTTAATACTTTTCAATAAAAATTAAAAAAAAAAAAGAAAAAAAGAAAACGGAGCTTGAGAGGGCCACATGCAGCCCTCCCGAGCTCTGTTTTCACTGGCAGAGGCACTGCGGGCTGGCCATTCACTGTTTCTGGGACATTCCCATGGGCCAGATCTAAGCACCCCATGGGCCGGATGTGGCCCCCGGACCTTGATTTTGACACCCCTGCTGTAAAGCATCTGTAAAAATGGCAGAAGAGGGCATACAAAATAAGGAGCTTCAAAGAGAAAGCTAGATCGCTTGAGATTTGAAGAGGACTAAAGGAGGACATGACTGAAGTGTGTAAAATCATGCACGGCATGGATAAAGGGAAAAGTTTTTTTCTCCTTTTCTGGAAAGATTAGGACTGAGGCCATCCAGTGAAGCTAATTGAAAGGAGATTTAGAATAGACGAAAGAAAGCCCTTCTTCACACAGTGCATAATTAACTTGTCAAATTCATTAGCACAAGATACAGTGATGGCCACTAACTTGAATGGCAATAAAGAAGGACCTGATGAATTCATGGAGGACAGGTCTATCCAGCGTGATTAATCTTGAAGACTCAGTGTTACCTTCAGGTTAAGGGAAGCATCTTTGTAAACATCAGTTGCAGGGGAACAATATCAGGAGTAGGACAGTTGTCAAATTGTTTCAGTATGAGATAGGTGGCAAACACATTTAATAAATTGAAATAAATAAATATCTTCTGTTTGTGAGCTGGCTAGAGAATTCGGGAAGTCCACAAGTCTTAAAGTTGCCAAGGTTGAATATCCCTGGTTTAATGAGTGTTCTTGGCTGCTATTCTTGTCATTTCTGTTGTTTCCCAACTCTGTTTTTAATTGTTTTTTAACTGTTTTAATTGTGAACAATACAGAGTCATGTATAAGAGACAGGCAACCTATAAATTTATTAAATAAATATAAAACCTCAAATCCTATATTCAAGTAAAACCAGGAGCTGGAGTTAGAAAGCAACATCTCCAGATCTTTTAGAAACCGTGTTAAAAAAACAACAACCCTTAAAAGACCAGATCCGAATGTCTTTACGTTACCAACAGACCTTTAGCTTCTAGTAATAAAATTTAAGACTCCAGTACTTGATGGAGTGGTATTCCCAATATGTATGTGGCTGAATGTCAAGATATATAGATCTTCCTGCATAACTGGAACAAATATATTATGCAGGACCACGGAGAAGAACTTTTTTAATGGTATCTTCTGGGAGTTGATCCATGCCTAATCCATCTTAAAGTTATTGAAGCTGAGGAACACAACGCTAGAGAGATGGTGTGTTGTAGTGATTAAGACTAGACTAGCACTGGAAAGACCTTGATTCAAGTCAAAGAGACTGGATTCCTTCAGCCGTGGAGCTTCTGTCAACCCTGAAGCTGACCTGACCGAAACCATTTTTGACCGCTTCAGCGTTGCCACACTGGAGCTGAAGGATAGGGAGGGGGGATTTGAGATAGAGGGGATTCTGTAGCCAAAACAAAATATTTTCTCTTGGGAACCAAGGTCATTCTCACACCTGGTCGGAGGAAGGCGGAGTGATGTTACCCAGCTGCCAGTCTGCACCGTGAATGGACCATGTGACTGATTGTTTTGAGAAAGTAGAAAAACTTTTACTTTTAATTAGGGGAAAACCGCAGGAAACTTCAGAGTCGGTTTTCACCAGATATGTGCCAATATGATATTTCCAATAAAGCTATTATTTGAGGAATCTACCTGCCTCGGAGTTTTGCTTGCTATGGATCTATTACTTGGAACCCTGACAGCTTCATTATGTGACTTTGGGCCATTCTCTTCAGCTTAACCTACATCACAGAGTTGCTACTGTAGGGAAAATGGGAGCAATGAATCCTGTAAATGTCACCTTGTGTTCCTAAAGAAAAGGTAGGATATTAACCTAAATAATAATAATACCATCGGACAGCAACATTTGCCTATCCCAGGTCCTTGGGAAGGACTTGATAAGTGGATAAAATTGCCAAATCCAGTCTGAAAATCTGGCTGACTGAGTGAACAATCATAACAGTAGTAATAATACTCTTGAATTTAGAACTTGGTGTCCACAAATGTAACTCTGTGTTTGTTCATTAAGTCTCTCTCTGTCTGCTCCCCTTCTTCATTAATCTATGTAAAAATGGGTTTTCATTAATTCATTGTTTATTTAGACTGGTTTTTATCATACAACAGGTAGTCCTCAACTTATAAACACAATTGTGATGGGAGGAAAACTGGGGTTTGATTATATAGGTCTCAGAAGGATAGTAGGCCCTAAAAGTTATATGAACCAAAGTTTTAGTTAGAAAGATTGCAAAGTGTATGAGAACTATTTGTAATCTTGCTGAGCTGTTGCTGTGAAATGTGATTTTGCCAAGTATGTAGTTTTGAGATATATTTGGAATCAGAACATTGAAACTGTGAGAAATAGGGAACTGAAAGTAGCCGATAGATAGAGGTTTGAGATGTACATGGGTATATGTGGAAACTGTCTGTCACTAAGACAGAACAAGAAAGTAATTTGTGAAATGTGTGCAGAAAAGTATAAACAGAATGTCTTGGGATGGGTTCAGGGCCTCTGGCCATAGCTAATCCTTGCTATATCAGTGGACCTCATTGCAATGGGTTGTTAATGTAAGTTGTATTATGTATGATGGCTTTTTCTCATGTTCTCAATTGCTCATGGAAATAAACCTCTGAATCTCAAAGTAAGAATTATTATTTGTGGTTTGTCTTGTGTTCCTTTTTTCTATTGGGGTATTTTTATGACAAATGGTGCCGTGACTCGGATAAGATAGCCGCTGGAAGACACCTACTGTCCAGCCAGGATCCCTGACCGTTCCTTGTGTGGAGCTTCAGGTCACTAGCCTACTCTTATACGAACCTTCTACTTTGGATCAGAGGTAAGCCAGTTGTTAGTTAGATAGGGTGTGTGAGTTAGATAGAGAGGGTGGGTCCTGTCCCAGAATTTGGATGCAAGGGAAGGGTCACGCCCGGACTTGCGTTGTGGACAGGGTTGTGTCTTTCCTTGATGTCTTACGTTGGCAAAACGGTCGAGGTTAGTCCTGTGGTCGGGACCTGGCGTAATTCAGTCTCCCCTGAGAACTGATCATTCTCTTGTATTTGTGGAAGAGGGTCGCACCTTCAGTTCGGGTCGTGACCAATGAAGTTTGGATTTGTTGCTGAATTGTCAGTATTATGTGTAACCAAGGTTGAGCTGAGGACTTGTGGAGTGAGAGGGTGCTCCCCTCCTTCCCCTTTCACAGCAGGCTTCTGATAAGTGATATTCTGATCCCTTGGGAAAAGAATAGTTGTAACTAAAGTTTGAACCGAGGCTTGTGGAGTGGAAGGGGCTGTGCCTCGCCCCGCCACAACAGGCTTCTGATAAGTGTTGTTTTGGGAAAAGAAATATGTGTCTATATTGTATTTGTATATGTGAATGGTACTGTTGCTGTCCTTTACATGCCTCATTTTGTAGCCTCGCTCACGAGGAATATGTTTGCACCAGAATTGATCTTTGTTATCAAGGATTGAGGTCACTATTGGAAGCAGTTTGAGCATTTTATGAAGAGGAATTATGAATCTCCTTGATACAAAAAGATTGTTTTTTCCCTTGTGCCATGTGTAAGTTTTGTGAATGTGAGTGTTGGTGTAATTATTGTTATTGTTGTCACTGCATATGCCTTTAATTATTTAGTGTGTCCCCCACCTTTTGCTTCAATGCTTTTTATTTTTGCTCTGTGTGTGCGTTAGTTCTGTTCCTGTTTTTTGTGGACACCACTTTCCCCATAGATAAGGGTCAGCTTGTTTGCTGGGGTGGCGTGTCTTTTATTATTGTTGTTTGACAGGGAATGGGCTTTTCCGTACATAAGGACTGCCTGTGTTGGCTGCGTTCAATTGCCTTTTATTTCCCCGAGATGGCTGGTTCCCTGGGCTGTCTTAGTGGAGGAAAACAAACAGAGATGGGGGAAAGAATAGAATAGAATAGAATAGAATAGAATAGAATAGAACAGAATAGAATAGAATCGGATAGAATAGAACAGAATAGAATAGAATAGAATAGAATAACAGCGTTGGAAGGGACCTTGGAGGTCTTCTAGTCCAACCCCCTGAGTAGGCAGGAAACCCTACACCACTTCAGACAAATAGTTATCCAACATCTTCTTAAAAACTTCCAGTGTTGGAGCATTCACAACCTCTGGAGGCAAATTGTTCCACTGATCAATTGTTCTAACTGTCAGGAAATTTCTCCTTAGTTATAAGTTGATTCTCTCCTTGATTTTTTTCCACCCATTGCTTCTTGTCCTACCCTGAGGTGCTTTGGAGAATATTTATCTATCCGGAAAAAGGATCTTCAATTGCCATGCTGGCAGAGTCCACCCATCTCCTTCCGTGCAGGTGCAGAGTTGCAGAGACAAAGGATGACCTTGGCTTCCTAGAAAGAATTTGTTATGGCTGCTTGCCAGCAACTTCAAACAATCCCCCCTCCCACAATAGAAAATGCATAGTAGAATAGTATAAAGTGTGGCAGGCCTAAGATCCCAAATAAAATGGCTTTGGCCTGACATTGCCATTAGGGTGCAAGCAGAGTGCGATCGGTGTATGAATGAGATGCTGAGCATCAATGTAACCACAAGCATCTGAGCCTGACCAATTTCCATAGATAAGGAAGGCCTTTTCTGCTGGCCTGTGGTCCAGAATTATAAACATTATTCATATAGTTAACGTGTGTTGTTTTTCTCTCATTTTCCTTCCTCTGCTCATTTACTGCTGGATGCCCTTGCAAGTGTCCCTATTTTGATCGTGTGACAATGGGGATGCTGCAAGGTTATAAGTGTGAGAAACGGTCATAAGTCACTTTTTTCAATGCCATTGTAACTTCAAATGGTCACTAAGCAAATTGTTGTAAGTGGAGGACTACCTCTATAGATTGTAACTAGCCAGAAGGCCCTTTGGAAAACAGATCAGCCTATGAATATTTGAAATAAACACCCCATCCAAAAGGAACAGTAAGACTGAAGGTCTGGTTACTGGAATCCCTAGAGCGTTTTCCGTTTTGTTCAAAAGAATCTGAAAATATAACCGCTTTCTGATCCTCAAGTAACGAATGATTGCAAGTGAGATAATTAATTAAGAGGAGCTGATAACTGCCCCAGAGGGAGATATCAGAGTGGCTATGCCTGCGTGGGGTAAGAAACTGCAGCTAAAAATGCAATTTAGAATTTATCTCTGGGCTCATGTGGGGTCAAACCTGGCTTAAGTGTTTAGTACTTTTTTTTTTGGTCCTGAGGATACAATACGAAGGAAAATTGCAAGCAGGAGGTTACTCTTGGGTATTAGCCCCGATTCCAAGCTAATGGAACCAAACAGCCCTTGATAGCTAACACAGATTCAAAGCTTTTAAGCAGCAAAAACATCCTACATGGCAGTATCAGAATTCTGAATTTATGGTTTTTCCAGAGGACAATTTTTTGGGGGGATAATTATGCGAAGAGGAAAAATGCACTGAAACAGAACATGCCTGGGAAGGAAATAGATACAATCTCCTTTTTTAAAAAAAAAATAATAATGAAGAACTCTGATAATGAAGACTTTCTAACTCAGCTCCATCCTTTGATTGGTATTGAAAAATGGCAGTGACACCTTAAAAGGACAGAGAACTATCATAAGGCAGGGAAATCTGGCTTTATAATAATGTCTTTTTGATTGCACAGTGCATATATACTGTATACTGTATATATATATATTATTTTTGCCCTCTGCTGGCTTCAGCTGCAGGAAAACAGCCTAGATAAAAAGCAATTGTAGTCTTTGTTCATATTCCTTTTCTTTTCTTTCTTTATCGACTGAATCTTTCCCTCATTAAGGGTTGTGCGTATTTGGATTTCAAACCTAAAAAAAATTTCTAGTGAAGTAAAATGCTGCCATGGGGAAATGAGTATACCAGTTGGCTGGAAAGGGGGAATTTATAAACGCATAGGGGATCTACTGGTGATCAATAGCCATGATAATTAAAAGTAGGCTTTGTGTTCAGAGGTTTCTTTCTCTGTTCTTGAATTTTCCTGATTGGGCACTGGTGACCATGGGAAGCTGAGCTCACAGAGCTTCTGTTCTGATTCACTAGTCTTCTTCTTCAGTGTCATTCCTTCCACAAAAAAAAAAAAATACTTTTGGGATCCTTTGAGATGGCCATGCCTCCTGGCAGGAGATAAAAGTTCTTGCAATTTTTTAAGCAAGATTTTCAGAAGTATTTGCCATGCCTTCTTCCTAGGGCTGAGAAAGCGGGACTAGCCCAGAATCACCCAGCTGACTTCACACCTAAGGAAGGGCTATCTAGAACTCGTGCTTTATTGGCTTTAACCACTATCCCAAACTGGACCTTGCATTCCACTAGAGCCAGATGAGTTTAGTGGTTAAAGCACCAGCCTAAGAACTGAGGGACTGTGAGTTCTAGTCCTGCCTTAGACATGAAAGCCAGCTGGGTGACTTTGATCAAATCATCAGGAGACATGAGTTCTAGTCCCGTCTTAGATATAAAAGCCAGCTGGGTGGCTTTGGGCCAGTCACTCTCTCTCAGCCCAACCCAACTCACAGGGTTGTTGTTGTTGTAGGTAAAACAGGAGGAGGATGGAGTATAACTATTTTCACTGTCTTTAGTTATTTATAAAAACAATAAAGGCAGGATAAAAAAAAATCAAAATACATAAAATAAATTATGATTACCATGAGACTATTGTTCCGTTAAGAATAATTCAGTGCAATACTACACCCCAAGTTTGAAATATTCTGACTGATAAAAAAAATAACTCTGGTTTAATTTCTTGACATGTAGGCCCTCAGAGTCCAAGGATATTGTCTTTCAGAGGGGCCTTGTGCCCTCTCTCTTTCATAGCAAATGTAACATCCTCTTGAACTTCTGAAAATGAGCCATGGTGGCGCAGTGGTTAGAATGCAGTATTGCAGGGTAACTCTGCCTTCCACTACCTTCCACTGCCAGATTCTGACCAGAGGTGGGAAAAATGAGGACCCAGATTGTTGGGGGCAAGATGCTGACTCTGTAAACTGTTTAGAGAGGGCTGTAAAGCACGGTGAAGCAGTATATAAGTCTAAGTGCTATTGCTATTGCTATCTTATGCACTGATGAAATTCTCAAGATTGTCCTTCAACAATATTCACTGGCCAATAATGATCTAAGCAAGTAGCAAAATCAGCCCTTATGTGAGATCTAATCACCTGGAATCCAGAAGTTTACACATTAATCCATTTAAACAAGCTTTAGGATCATCTTGAGCCTTGATGGTGCAGTGGTTAGAATACAGTACTGCAGGCTAATACAGCTCATTGCCAGGAGTTCGATCCTAACCGGCTCAAGATTGATTCAGCCTTCCATCCTTCTGATGTCAGTAAAATGAGGACCCAGATTTTTGGGAGCAATATGCTGACTCTGTAAACCACTTAGAGAGGGCTGTAAAGCACTGTGAAGCAGTATATGAGTCTAAGTGCTATTGCTATTGATGTTATAAAACCTCCATCATTCTTTGGATTCACACTACTAACTTTCCTCTGCTAAATCTTAATAGTCAAATCAGCTAAATATCAAGACTACAGATGGTAGTCTGGATGGATGCAATGCCTCATCCACATCCTCAAGCCTCAGAAAAATGAAATTTATCTTTAAAAAAAGCATGATCTAAAGTTGATACTTTAAAGATATCTTCACATGCTGTTGCTACTGTGGTATACAGTTCTACATAGAAGTAAAGATTTTTCTTCTTCCCCGTCTAACATTATGATGCAGAGTTCTGGATTGTCATTGTCATGTTGTAAGGAATATCCTTCTGGGTTCAGTTCCAAGTGGGGAAAAAGACACTGGATTCCTGGAAGTTGCTTGGAAAGAAGGTTTAATGGTGGACAGGAGCACATGGCAGGGGCTCCTGAACAGAAAAGGTGGATCACATGCTTCCAGATGTTGGGTGAAGAGAAAAAAGGAAAGAAAAGATGCTGAGTCTCTTGGTTTTATGACCTCTGTTGGGCCCCACCTCTTAGTTTCCTGTTCCTGTACAGAAATGTATCCCATTGGCTGTCAGACTCCCATGGGGCAACTCTGTAGGCTGTCCTGAATACCAGGCTAGTTTGAGTGCTGACTGATGCAATCTTCCCAGGTGCCATGAGGCAGAGGGCTAATCCTATCTTTCTTATGTAGAATAGACTGCCCATTGACAAAGGTGGGGGGATGAGTGATCTGGGCCATTCCTTGATGGCCTGATGTAGAATAGACTGCTCATTGACAAAGGGGGGGGGATGAGTGAGCTGGGCCATTCCTTGATGGCCCATTGACAAAGGTGGGGGCTACCAAGAGTGAGTCCGTTTCCTTTCTAAAAGCATGTTTCTCAATTTCTCTAGGGATATTCTACATAATATTCTGCCTTTTTAATATTTTCCTAGGATATTTCATTTTTCCAGGAGAGGGGTGGGTGCTAACTTCCTACAGTCAAGGATTTGCTAAGAAGCTTCTTCATCACCTGAAACAATGCCAATAGATGGTAGAAACTAAAAAAAAAAGACTCCCTTTTTTGCCTGCCTTCTTGCTACACAATAAGCATAACTTAGAACTCAGACACATTCATCTTTTAACATTCACCACTTGCACTGTATGTTCTTAGAATCCATTTCATGAACCAAAGATTCTGGAAGACCCAAAAGACATCCCAGTTCCCATAGGCTAAAAGTGACATTTTGGGACCATTGAGTCAGACATGTTTTTTGTCTTCTCATCCTATCATGTGACAAGGTTTTTTTTAACAGATAGATTTACCATTCCTGTTGGCTGGGAAATTTTTCAAAGCAATCCAAGTCTTAGGAAGGGAGGGAGGGAGGAGTCACCTCCTTTATCTCCATAGGATGGGTCTGCCGTTGCTAGTCTAAATTTCATGAGGATGTGGATACTAAATGACAAACAGGTTGTAGAACTTCTCAAAATTCAACACCCCCCCCTTTTGCTCAATCTCCCCCCCACACAGGCACAAACAAGCACAAATACACACACATAAACATGTCCAAGGCATGACTTACAATGTCTCAAGAGATCAGAAAAATTAGGATCATTGTTGTCATGATGGATATGTATTTTGAGCTGAAACTCAGCATGAATATTAGAATACAGTAGAGTGGAGTGGAGTGGAGTGGAGTGGAGTGGAGTGGAGTGGCGTGGCGTGGCGTGGCGTGGAATGGAATGGAATGGAATGGAATGGAATGGAATGGAATGGAATGGAATGGAATGGAATGGAGTGGAGTAGAGTAGAGTAGAATAGAATAGAATAGAATAGTGAACACTGTAATGAATATGGCATGCCCACGAAGCGCGGCCATGCGGCATGAGAGGAAGCGAACTGGCAGTGAGGTAAGTTAGAACCCACCCCTGCCCTACACCACTTCAGACAAATGGTTATCCAATCTCTTCTTAAAAACTTCCAGTGTTGGAACATTTTCAACTTCTGGAGGCAAGTTGTTCCACTGATTAATTGTTCTTACTGTCGGGAAATTTCTCCTTAGTTCTAGGCTGCTTCTCTCCTTGATTAGTTTCCATCTGTTGCTTCTTGTCCTGCCCTCAGGAGCTTTGGAGAATAGCTTGATTCCCTCTTCTTTGTGGCAACCCTTGACATATTGGAACACTGCTATCATGTCTCCCCTAGTCCTTCTTTTCATCAAACTAGACATATCCAATTCCAGCAACCATTCTTTATATGTTTACAACCATTCTTTATATGTTTAGAGCCAGCAATTTTGTATTTTCGAACACCTTAACTACTACACCAAACTGTCTTTCCAGAATACATTGATTCCAAAAATTGGTGTCTGGGTCAAGCTGAAGCATTAGCATCCTTAGTTGACCCTCTTCACATCCTCATCCTGTTACTGTTGCTGGAATAGGAAGTCTATCCATAGCCTAACATCTATTCTGTTTCATCTAATGAAACTTGGTTAACATGGATGAGGGACCTCCAAACTTTTCCAGCCAGTTTTTCTTTTAACAGATTATGACTGACAGGTAAAATATAGCTCTTGTGAAGCCACAGCTAAGCTAATAATAATTCCCCCAATGCTTTCCTCCATTGGTGGTGAGACGGTGCAAAATGATATGTGGAAGGAAGGAGTAAAGGTGTTTCATTATCAAACCATAATGTGCTGCTAATAGACCCCATCAATCACTATAAATATAATTGTTGGCGATTACATATAATCAGTTATTCTCATTCATGACTGGGAGCTGGATGCAACTCAGCTTTAGTTAGCTCTAGCTATTTTTGATGCCAGAGGTCTCAAATATACAAGTATACAAAATATTTTTTTTAAAAATCCCCACACCTGATTTTTGAGTGGAGAGGTAGCTGAATTTCCACATAAATTTGGCAGGAAGTAGATTTCGGGTTTTAGCTGCAGCAGAAATCATGCCAGAGTTAATGCTATCTCCAAATGAAGTCTGACTAGCGTTTAACCTTCCAATGATCCATGTTCACCTTTATCAACTTTATCAGAATATTTATTTAGTGTTTCCTGGAATGACCGCCTAAGGAAGGAATACTATGTGTTACATGATCCTTCCAAGAAGCATTGAAGTAGGAAAAAAGCCTATTCTAGAGTTACTATGCAACCCAGAAGGAAGGCTCTCTGGGTAGAACCAGCACATTTGACTTTTTGAAAAGAAAGCTGGAAGTTCAGATCTCAACCAACAAATGAATTTTTTTTGAATTTTTTTGAATTTTTTTCCCTTCTGAGCATGCGCAGAAGCTGACTTCTGGCACTGTGCATGTGGTCACCATCTTTTTTTCGGCTTTGTTTTTTTTAAAAAAATTTCAGATTTTTTGTTACTGTGCATGTGTGCGCGCGCGAAGCGCCTGCGTGCCCATGAGGAATGCCCACATGGCGCAGGAGGGAGTGAACTGGCAGCAAGGTAAGTTGGAACCCACCCCTGCAATAAGCCAGGTATAGCCAGGCAAGCCCGACAAGACAGAACACAGTAATCTCCAGGCATCGGCAAGTGCACACAAGGCTCCACAGATTCAACACGTGTTCCCAACAAATGCCACTCCCACTGGCACCTCCTTACATCTCAGTCCCCAGGTGTGCCTTGTGTAGGGGGGTGGGGCACTCTCCTCCCTCATAGCCAGCTCAGTCTGCATTGGTCTCGCCTTCTCTCTTCTCTCCATGCTCTAGGATCAGGAGGGGGTGGTCCTTGCTCTTCACCTGAGCTCTGTCTCTCCTGCTTCTCCCTGTCTGCAAGCCTTTCTAATCCTGAAAAGCCTTGCCTGGATTGACTCTGCCCTTCCCCAATTTCCTCCAAGGCCAACTGAGTCGCCCTCTCAGTCTCTGTCAGCTCTTGTTCCAGCTCATCTTCCCCCGCAGATTCAGACTCCGACGGGGGGGGGGGGATGACATCTTCATTAAAACATAAATAAATTAAAATCAAAGATTAAAATCAAAGGGCACATGGGAGGCCAGGGCAGAGTGGGGGGAGGGGGGGTCTGTTGTTAATCAACACCTCCACTGCACTGTTTCTCCATTGGGGCCCCAGGCCAACTGGCAAAGCCAGATCTTTAGGCCCTCATGAAAGGATAGGAGAGTTGGGGCCAACCTCACATCGAGGGGAGCGAGTTGTTCCAGAGGGCAGGAGCAGCAGCAATTCTCAGTGTGTAGGATTAGTCTAGCTAGCTTTATCCCGAGAAATCCCATTTTGTTGAAAACCCTTCATTTTGCTCACTTCTGTTTTTAGGTGTTTTCCTTTTTGACCTCTCATCCTTGAGCTTCTCATCTTTGCCCTAAAATTCCTGGAATGCCACGTGAAAACCTTATCAAAGAACATGCACCATCTTGAATGGAGGATTAGTTAGAATGTGCTTATTTCCCATTTCTTGTTGCAGATAAATTAGCTACAAAGTTTTGCATATTCAATTACCAGCCTTATCTGTTAGAGACAGAAGGGCAAGGGCTGTAATATTTTAATAAGGAACCCACCTTCTGGGAAGACCACCCTCGACCAGGGATGTGAATACTTTGTTGCTTGTGGCCAATTGCTTGTAAACGATCATGTGCCTTTGCTTTTCAACAGTGCATAGACGCTATGCTAATTTGTGCTCTTGATTTGTGGTTTAGCCCCCTGAGCACACCATTTTGTGCTGAACAGAATAAATAGGTCTGCAGTTTCTTGCCTTGTGTGATAATTGGCACCAGGGAAGGACAAATCCAGCCTTTGGCTGGGCCAATCAACAGCTTGGCCAACAACTTTTTAAAAATGTTTAAAAAAGAGTAAATTTAAAAAAACAAGAAAACAATGTGGGAAGCCCTCCCCCCTCCTAGAAGAATGAAATATTTTGAGGAATATTTTAAAATGGCAGGATAAAATATTTCCCTTAAAAGAGAAATAAAAAAAAATCTTAAGGGAGACAGAAACTCAGAGCCCCAGCTCCCTGCCCCCAGCAGATATTTTGTGCCCCTTAAGAAAAATTGGGCCAGCCTATCTACAAAACAAAAGACCTTCAGTTCCAGGATGAAGGGATTAAGACATGACCCTTGAGGACGTAATAGGATTAACCCGCTAAAACACAGAGATTACTACATTGCACAATCTCCTAAAGACATTGCGTCACCCTCAGAAACTTCAATCAAACCTGGGAGCTCAGACAACCTACAGAGCCAGCTATGACCCCTATAACAGCCAATAGAATACATGTTCTTGCACAGGAACAGGAAGCTCAAGTGAAAAGCCCAAGAGAAGATATAAAAGCTACCCACTCTCAACTCTATGTGGTCAGCTACCCAGAACCCATGTGGTTCTGCTTCATCATTAAACCATCTTTCCGATCAACCTCCATGTTTCCAGTGTCTTTCTCCCTGCTTGGAACTGAACCAGATGGATATTTCTTCCAACAACAACATACACATAACATAAACTGGGAGACTGTGAGTTCTAGTCCTGCCTTAGGCATGAAAGCCAGCTGGATGGCCTTGGGCCAATCATTCTCTCTCAGCCCAACTCACCTCACAGGGCTGTAGTTGTGAGGAAAAGAGGAGGAGAAAGGAGTATTATACATTCACTACCTTGAGTTACTTTAATAAAGGTGGGATAAAAATCAAATAAATAAACAAACACACACACACATACATACATACATACATACATACATACATACATACATACATACATACATACATACATACATCAAAAAGAGCAAAACTGGCAAGGATAATTAACCAGAGGAGAACAGAGAAAAAGAAGAAAAGGTTGGCAAAGGACTGGGTGAAGAGCCAGGTCTTTAGGATCCTTCGAAACACAAGTGTGAACCTCAAGGGAAATTTCATTCCAGAGGAAAGGCATTGTGACAGAGAAGAAGTAAATTTCTGGGGTCCCAAATGTTGATATTGCTTTATTGAAGGAATCCAGAGCATGCCAACCATTTCAGATCAGATTGGCTGGGCAGATCCTTTGTCAGACAAGTGGACCTTTGAACATTAAGGCCCTGTGTCATGTAGGGTTATATAGATAGTGACCAGCACCCTGAATTGCGCCTAGAAGCTAAGTAATAATTAGTGCTGTTCATGAAGCACAGATTTACACTGATTCAAAATTACATAATTATTCTGGCATAAGAGTACTCAACTCTTGTAAACTCTGGTAAGGCAACAAATGAATCCTTCAATATCTGTTGTCTTCTGCGTAATGTCATAGTATGATAAGACATTGCTATAGAACATTCCTTCCTAATTTTATAAAAAGGTAAAGATTTAATATGCAAATTACTGTGCTCCTGCAGCTTAGCTGCCCCCAGATTTGTTGCATTTTCAATTTTCTTCATGCTGGCTGATGAACATGAGAACTGATGTCCAACAGATCTGGAGAATACAAGAGGGAAGGCCAAGCTACTGGGTATTTTTCTCTTTAAAAAAGCGATTATGTCAATCTGACTGAGTGAATTTGTTTAGCAAAAATAATTCTGTAGCAAAGACCGAAGAAATGAAAAAAAATATTTGCAATAAGCAAGTAGAATGTCTGTCTGTCTGTCTGTCTGTCTGTCTGTCTGTCTGTCTGTCTGTCTGTCTGTCTCCTTCCATCCATCCATCTATCCATCTATCTATCTATCTGTCTATCCATCCATCCATCCATCCATCCATCCATCTATCTATCTATCTCTCATCTATCTATATCTCTATCTATCCATCCATCCATCCATCCATCCATCCATCCATCCATCCATCCATCCATCCATCCATCCATCCATCCATCCATCCATCCATCCATCCATCCATCCATCTATCTATCATCGTTCTATCATCTATCTATCTATCATCTATCTATATCTATCATCTCTAACTATCATCTCTATATATGATCCCTACCTATCTGTTTGTGTCTGTCTGTCTATCATCTATCTATTGTATCTTTAGTGTATTATAATCTCTCTCTCCCTTCCTCCCTCCCTCCCTCCCCCCCCTCTCTCTCTCTCAGGGGTGTCAAACTCGAGGCGTCACATTGTCGTCACGTGACGCATCACGACTTTTTCCTCCTTTGCTAAACCGGGGGGGGGGAGGGTGTGTGTGTCCAGCACGTGATGCATCCAGCCCGCGGGCCGTGAGTTTGACACTCCTGCTCTATCTCTACCTTTATCTGCCTGTCTGTCTATATCTATCATCTACCGTTTTGGCCTGATTTTGTAGCCCTAAAATAATCTTATGGCTACTACCTGGCTATAAAGTGAATGACACTCATGCTAATACACTTTATAAGAAGAAAAGGAAATTTGATAAAGTAAGTCTAAAGTATAGTAATATAAAAATTGATGTCGCGCTGAGACAAACTACCTGAGAAGCTGGTAGATTGTTCTTCATGAGAGTGTTTGAAGCAGTGCCAAAGTACCAATTTAACAAGGATGTTGCATCAAAAGATAGTTGGACTGGGTGATTTTTGAAGTCTCTACCATCTCCGAGAGTTTGTGATATTTTATTGGACCTTTCTTAAAGGCAGGACGTGATAGTCTTAATCTTTCACTTTCACCCAGAAATGAAAAGACTGAAGTTCCAGTTAAATTAAAAAAAATTAAATTACTGCCCAATTGTTTTTGGCCTTATTGGTGCTTGGTTGATGATTATTAATATAATTACACTTACCAGAATATTGCAACAATACTTTGAGCAAAGTGGCATCAACTCTCACCTTATAGAGTGCTTGGTTTACAGTCTGAAATGTTTTAAAACCTAGGAGCTGAGATTAAATAAACATCCATTAGGCATGCACTGAAAGAACCTGGAAAGAAATATCACAATGAATGATTGATGACAAGCATTTTTTATATAAAATACAGGAACACTTCATTAAAACAAATTACCCAGCCAAATATTCATTTGCCCCAACAATTTTATTGCTCTGCCCATTGTTGTAGACGCAAACAGAACTAGCATGATGTGAGCAAGTATGCACGATAGAAAAATTTTACACTGCAAATTTGTGTAGCTCAATAAATGCCCATGCTATGTGCCATCCCACATAAAAGTTAATGGAGCTTTTTATAAGCCGCTTTCCTTTTGTTGATTTCCCCCCCACCACCACCACTCTATACCTCAATCAGTTGATCAAAATGAACAATAGCCTTTAATAGCAGCGTGGGATGGGGGCTCTGGATATATGCAGATCGCTAGTATGTGTTAATAAACTTGGCCTCTGTAGATATGATCCAGATGCATGACATGAAACTTGAGTAAGCATATTTATCCTAGAGCAGAGATGCCATCTTCTTTTGGCTATGGACAGCCCTGCCATCCACAGTGTCATGTGGGCACTGTTTCAAAATGGTAGGTACAGGTCCAAGCCACACATTTGTTTTGTGCAGTGACATTTCAGTTTAATTAAAATCAAAAGACAGGGTTACTCTCTGCATGCATTTACCATCCAATCATTACAAGTCACAATTTGTAACAACAGCTGAGGTTTCCAGGGACTTCCCCCCCATAAGCTTTCCAGAATTTGTTTATTAAATTTATATAGCCATCCACCTACCAAAAGCAATTCTGGGTAGCGAACAAACTAAAAACGCAATATAATAAAGCAACCATTTAAAACACTAAGGGATATTGTTTTAAATAACGATATGGATCTGGCTCAGAAGGCTCAAATTCTTTTAGATCAATTCAGGAATGCATCCTTCTCCTCCTCCTCCTTCTCCTTATCTTTTCTGTATTTATTCTCTAAATGCATACAAGTAGTCCTCAACTTACAACCAGTTGCTTTGCAACAATTTGAAGTTACGAAAGACCTCCTCAATGCTACTTATGATCCAGATTTGAAATTCTGAAATTCTGCCTCTCTCTGCAGTCATGTGATCACATTTTGGGCATTTGGCAACCAGACTGCATTAATGGTTCTTTGCAGTATCACATAACATAACCACAGTTTATAACATTTTTCACCAGAAACTGGCAATTACTTGTGATTTCCGCCCCCCAAAAAATCCCCATGGATAAAATGGATCTATTTAACGACCACAATGTTCACTTCACAGCCCCAATGATTCACCTAACAACCATAAAAAGGTTATAAAATTGGGTGTGGTTCAGAGGTGGTATTCACCCAGTTCGGACCAGTTCAGGCGAACCGGTAGTAACGACCTGTGGGCCGCCCACTTGCCCCGGTGCTATGCCGTCCTATTTAGCCATGTTTTCAAGCCATGCACATGCGTGCAAGCCACGCGTGCGAACAAAGCACATGCGCGGATGACCGCGTGCATGCGTGGAAGGCCACGCACGACCGAAGTGAACACGCGCGCGTGCTGGGCAAACCAGTAGGGAAATTATGAGAATCCCACCTCTGGTGTGGTTATATGGTGACCCACTTAATGACAGGTGTGGCCCCTGACCATAATTTTGGGCTAAAATTAAGGTCGTCCGTACTTACTGGAAGCTCTGACAGTGAAATCTTCCTTGATTGATCTATAAAATTTTCATAGTACTTATCTTAAAAAAAAAAAGATAGTCCCACAAGAAAAGAAAGGGTATAACTGTGAGATTGGATGAATATAACCTATTTCAGAAGCTGATCATAGAATCCACAGCTGTGGGATTTAAGAATTCTCTAAATTGGTTATTAGAATCTCTCCCATTAGTTATCGGAGAACCTCTGTAGGATTGAAAGGCACCATCACTGGATGCTGCTTAAGAACTTCTCATGGAAAATTGATTGTGAGAAATTGATTGTTGGACAAACTGAACAATAGAATAGAATTCTTTATTGGCCAAGTGTGATTGGACACACAAGGAATTTGTCTTTGGTGCATATGCTCTCAGTGTACATAAAAAGACAAGATAAGTTTGTCAAGAATCATAAGGTACAACACTTAATGATAGTCCGGGTACAAATAAGCAATCAAATCACATTAGGAAACAGTCAATATAAATCGTAAGGATACAAACAACAAAGTTACAGTCGTGCAGTCATAAGTGGGAGGAGATGGGTGATAGGATGAATCACTTATATTCCTTATATTCCTTAAGAGACAAGAATATTAGACACCAATAGCACAATGGAGTTACAATAAATGGCTAACTAGCTGATCTTTGTTGCACAGGATTTGGCCTTATTGAGGATTGAGAACAAGGGTAGAAAAATAAAAACCTAGAAACCAGGAGATTATGAGTTCTAGTTCTAGTCCTGCCTTCAACATTAAAGCCAGATGGGTGACTTGGGGCCAATAACAAGGAGACTGTGAGTTCTAGTCTCACCTTAGGCATGAAAGCCTAAGTAAAGAGTACAGAGAAGGGCAACAAAGATGATTAGGGGACTGGAGGTTAAAGCATATAAAGAATGGGTGCTGGGATTGGGTATGTCTAGTCTAGTAAAAAGAAGCACTAGGGCTAACATGATAGCAGTATTCCAATATCTGAGGGGCTGCCACAAAGAAGAACTGGTCAACCTATTCTCCAACGCACCTGAAGGCAGAACAAAAAGCAATGGATGGAAACTAATCAAGGAGAGAAGCAACCTCAAACTAAAAAGAAATTTCCTGACAGTTAAAACAATCAGTGGAATGACTTGTGTCCAGAAGTTGTGAATGCCCCAGCACTGGACGTTTTTAAGAAGAAATTGGACAACCATTTGTCTGAAATGGTATAGGGTTTCCTGCTTGAGCAGGGGGTTGGACTAGAAGACCTCCCAAGTCCCTTCCAACTCTGTTATTCTGTTAAAACCAGCTGGATTACTTTGGGCCAATCACTTTCTTCCAAGCTATTTCACAGGGTTGTTGTTGTGGGGAAAATAAGAAGAGGAAGGAGTATTAGGTATGTTCACTGCCTTGAGGTTCTTATAAAGTAATAAACACAGGATAAAATCTAATAAATAAAACAAAAAACAAAACCTTTCAGAGGAAGGCAATGAGAAATAATTTCTGTATTAGTACCAGGAAGACTGAATGGAGGTGTTTATGAAGTCACCAGGAATCAAACTCTGTTCAATAAAACTTTTTTCCTTTAGTGCTAAACATGTGAAGAATGCCTTCCCTTCACTATTAAGCAACTATTTCTCTCTTATAAACATAGACATGCTCACAAATGTTTTTGGAACTGGTGCAGCAAAATGATGCAATTAATCATATGCATTATGCCTTGCATGTGAGAGTGGTGCGGTGGCCTAGAGGTGGAGTTCTCGCCTCACAATTAGGAGGCTGTGAGTTCGATCCTAGGTAGAGGCAGATATTTCTCTCTCTGGGCACAATGAGAATATATCTGCTGAACAACACTCCACATTGGCGACAGGAAGGGCATCCGGCCATTAAGCGCTCTGCTAGCTCCATTCAGCTGCCCAGACTCCATCCCGGAAGGGATTATGGGGTCGTTAAATGATGATAATGATTATTCCTTGCATGTATAAATGTATAACTTCCTCATGAAAAAGATACAATAGCTGTATTTCAGTGATGCTAAAGATGCAATTTAAAATTACATTTGGATGAAGGAAGGACCAAAGAGCAGCTTCGGATTCCCTAGAGGTACATTTGTAACGTTTAAGCTAATCATCATTCTGTGGCAGATACAACTCCCACTTATATCAAAGGATCCATAATCTCTTTTTCAAGATGGTTTAAATGGGAGCCAGCTATGTAATGACAGGTGGCCGCAACTGCCATCTTAATTTGAAACCAGCTGCAGACATAGCAAAAATCAGCAAAGCTAAATATTTAGAGACCTTTGTATCTGTTTCTTTGAATGAATTGGGAGTTGACTTTGAGCTGCTGTGGATGCAGCTTTGATTATACCAGTTTTTCCTCTATCTCAGCAACTTTAATGTGTATGGACTGGATGAGGAATTCTGAAATTTGAAGTCTATACAATTTAAAGTGGTTAAGACTGAGAAACACCAGATTGTACAATTTACCCAATTAAAAATTATTGTGGCTTAAAACATATGATTGGATAGAAGATACCAAACTTGTTGGCCATATTTGGAATTGGGAGAAGTTGTTAGTGCTTGCACAAAATGGCAGCTGAGGAAGAGCGCCTTTTTTCAAAATGTCTCCTTTTGGGATGTAATCAGTTACAAAACCCTGAATTTCTATTCTATCACCTGCTCCAACTCCCATTTCCAAACCTTAGTCCTTTTGGGGGGAATGGTGAGCATGGATTCACTAATTTAAAAACAAAAACTAAGCAAAGGGGGAGAGGGATGATACTGAATTTTAATGGCTTTTTAATTAATTATTTGAATTAAACAGTGTGTCTGTGAACTCAGGTTAAGAGACTAGGCTGGAAGTTGGGATAGCTCTAGTCCCACCTTAGGCATGGAAGCCAGCTGGGCCATTTTGGACCAATCACCAGGAGATTGTGGTGATTGGCCCAGGAGACTGTCAGTTCTAGTCCCGCCTTAGGCATAAAGTGCCATCTGGGTCAGTTGGCTTGGGCCAGTCACTTTCTTTCAGCCCAAGTCTCCTCACAGGGTTGTTGTTCTAGTAGAGAAAACAGGAAGAGTAAGGAATATTAGGTATGTTCAGTGCCTTGAGTTACTTATAAAAACAGTAAAGGTGGGATTAAAAACCAAACAAACACATGTACTATCTATTAGGACTATCTTTAAATGGCTGTGTCGGTGTTAACAAGAAATAAAATATCCGATCTGGACTCCAGAGATAAGAGCTGCCATGCAGATGGGAAAAAAAAAACAATCCCTCAAGATCAAACAAGGACTAGGGGACAGCAACTAGAGATAAGAAAGTTAATAATCAACCTTCCTGAAAGAAGTCACGTCTGACTTTGCAACCTAGCAAGTCAACTAAAAATTAAGGTGATTGGAAAAGATTGTGCGATGGACATTGCTAGCAAACATTAAAAGGATACTTTGGACAGGCGTCTGTTGGAGGACCCCATAAATATCATCCATTTATGATGAGAACCAGTTTAGTCAAGTGGTTAAGGCACCAGACTAGAAAGAGGGAGACTCTGAGTTCTAGTTCTGCCTTAGCCATGAAAGCCAGCTATGTGACCTTGTGTCAGTCACACTCTCTCTCATCCCAACTCACCTCAGACTTGCTGTGGAGAAAATAGGAGGAAGGTGTAATAAAGGCAGGAAATAAACAAACAAACACACAAATAAATCCTAAATAAATACATAAATATAAATAAAATAAAATAAATCCATGGAGCACTCCAGCTCCATATAGGAGGTATAGGAGGTGTAGGAAGTAAGTCAATATGAGTAAGTTGCATGGATGTAATGCTAAAGGTATTGTAATGAATGTGATTAATGTAAGACTGGATCTCTTTTCGACTCAGTTCAATTTATTGCAGTCATAGATCAGTATAGACAATAACCAAAATAAAATTTAAGACAGAATTAAAATAAAACTGTAAAACAATCTAATCAAGTGAGGTCCAGCATAGGCCGAATCTGGGTGACCAGGATATCTACTAATCAGAGGCAGTATGAATCTGGTTTGGATGTCTCCATAAAAGGAGCAATGAAGAATAACATATTCTATTGTTTTCGCCTCTCTGGAATCCATCCAGTCCTGCCAAGGGGAGAGCATGGCATCGGGCAAGAGAGAAAGCTTTCTGATGACAGGGTGTTTCTAGCTGTGTAAGGTAGTTGGCAGCAGTGACAATATATCTGTTGTATCCTGGTGACAGGAAGGCTAGAGCCTTTCCTAGGTTTCCTTACCTCTCTGTATCCTTTATCTTTTGCTTCAGGTGTTTGTTTCACCTGAACATATTCTATTTTAAGAACTGAGAAGGGGACTGGGCACTTCCACTTCTGAGGGCCGGACAAGAAGTAATGGGTGGAAGCTTGTCAAAGAGAGACACCCAACCTAGAAGTGAGGAGAAATTGTCTCTCAGTGAGAGCAATTAATCAACCTGCTTCCTAGGGTTGTGGGTACTCCATCACTGGAGGTTTTCAAAAACAGATTGGACAGCCATTTGACTGGGATGGTACAAACTTCCTGCCTTGAGCAGAGAGTTGGATTAAAAGACCTCTGAGGGCCCTTCCAGGCCTACGATTTTATGATTCTGTAAGCTTCCACTAAGAATGGCTGATTGAAGAAGAATTGATGCCTTTGAACTATGGTGCTGGTGTAAATTATTGCGTATACCATGGACAGCCAGAGTAACTAACAGAAAGGAGTTAAATCAGAGTTAAATTGCGAAGCTTCTTCTCCGGTAATATTGTACTGCAAACGAGGGCATACAAAACCTTTGCTAGACCAATTCTTGAATACCTGCCTGGAACCCACACTGTATATCAGACATTAATACAATTGAGCAAGTCCAGAGGTATTTCACAAGAAGAGTACTCCACTCCTCTGCTCACAACAGAATACCTTACTTGAAATACCAGGCTTGAAATTTTGGGCTTAGACAATTTAGAACTATGCCGCCTTAGGTTTGACCTAAGTGTAGCACATAAAATTATCTGCTACAATGTCCTACCTGTCAATGACTACTTCAGCTTTAACCACAACAATGCACGAGCACACAATAGATACAAACTCAAGGTAAATCGCTCCAAACTCGATACCAGAAAATACGACTTCAGCAACAGAGTGGTCAATGCCTGCAATGCACTACCTGACTCTGTGGTTTCATCCTCAAATCCTCATAACTTTAACCTTAGACTGTCTACTGTTGACCTCACCCCATTCCTAAGAGGTCTTTAAGGGGCATGCATAAGCGCACCAGCGTGCCTACCGTCCCTGTCCTACTGTCTCCATTTATTTGTATCCATATCCTGTATTCATAGTCATGTTTATACTTATCTTATACATGTTTGACAAATAAAATAAATAAATAAATAAATAACAGACACATGATTGAGGGACATAGAACAGACAGACAAAACATAGATAAATAAATAAATAAACAAGATAGATAGATAGATAGATAGATAGATAGATAGATAGATAGATAGATAGATAGATAGATAGATAGATAGATAGATAGATAGATAGATAGATAGATAGATAGATAGATAGATAGATAGATAGATAGATAGATAGATAGATAGATAGATAGATAGATGATAGATAGGTCGTATAAAACCAGACACATCGCTAGAAGCTAAAATCGTAAGACTACGTCTGATTTACTTTGGTCATGTCAAATTCATTGGAGAAGGCAATGATGCTAGGAATGGTTAGTGGAATAAGAAGGGGCAAGCAAAGAACAGGCTGGCTTAATAACATCAAATCTGATACAAAGGTTGAATATCCAACAATTGAAAGAAGCTGTGCTTGACAGGGTAGCATGGAGAGCACTTGCCTATAAAGTTGGCAAGAATTGGACATGACTAAATGGTTAAAACAACAACAGAATGGCTGTTTGCTCAGCCTTAGTGATATCTGTGCAGGGCAGGGCATGAACAAATATTATTTGCAAGTGACATCTTCTGATTGAGACTCATTGGCCCCTCAACTTTTCATTGGGTACTTTAACTATTGACTATCTATAATACTTCTTGCAAGGATGTTCTCCAATCTTCAAAGAAGGCTTTGACAAGCTACTTCTAAACTGTTGCCAAGCAAATCGTAGGGATGTGTCCAAGCGGTTTAGCAGGAGTTGACTCAGCTTGGACACAATTTTATTTTGCCAGCTAGCTGCTAACATCTAAGTGACTTTAGCTGATCTAGAAGAAAGCTAAGTACTGTAGGGCCAGATCTGATAAATACTTGGATGTGAGAAGAAATTGGGAATTTGAAAAACATCCCAGTAAAAGATGAGGACAAACCACATTTTTCTTGTTGCTAAATAGAATAAATCAAAAGCCCTGGTGGAGCAGTGGTTAGAATGCAGTATTAGAGGTCTGACTCTGACTCTGCCTACTGTCAAGAGTTCAATTCTGACTGGCTCAAGATTGACTCAGCCTTCCATCCTTCCGAGATCAGTAAAGTGAGGACCCAGATTTTTGGGGGAAATATGCTGACTCTGTAAAGCGCTCAGAGAGTGGGTAGAGATTCTCAGTCATCCAGGTCATGGTTTTCCCAAAGGTGCTTTTTTCAGAAGGCAACTGGACTTTCTTGTTTTTTCTTTTGAAGATGTTTCGCTTCCGAACCAGGAGCACTACTCAGGTGACCCTGAGGACACAGATAAACCTCCAAGTGCTTCAACGACCCTCTAAAAGGATGCAAATGACCAGCTGTCTGCAAGGAATATAAATCCTTCCATTCCCCACTATCCTGTCAGAGCTGAAGAAGCTTCTTGGATGAGAAGTGAAACGTCTTCAAAAGAAAAAAACAAGGAAGTCCAGTTGCCTCCTGAAAAAAAGCACCTTTGGGACAGTCAGAGAGCTGTAAAGCACTATGAAGCTGTATATACGTCTATTGCTATTGCTAAAACATAGAAAACTGTACTGCAAGACTGGCTGAGGAATTCTGAGAATTGAAGTCCACACATCTTAAAGTTTTCAGGGTTGAGAAACAGTGTCCCATAAAGAAGAGGGGCTGATACAATTTGTAATGCAAGGGCAATTTGTGGAATTCTTGCTATTTTCCCCAAAACCTTCAGTGGCCCAGAATCATTAAAACTTGGCTATGCGTATGCAGTCATTACTGAGCAGCTGTTTTGGCAGATCCATATATACAACACTCTGTTGATCTCAGTCCTCCAAGCCAAGGTCATGGTTGCACCTGAAACTAAATTTACACTAAATATGCTCCTACCATTTGAAAGTCTCACGTCTAATAATGCATGGTATTTTGCTGTCTCTCTGATGATACGTGTGACTTTTCAGCCAGTCTTTTTCTGCTGGGATCGCTGTAATGGGTTTTGTGGTCCCTAGACAATTTACACATTGATGCCTTTTAGATTTTCAGTGACTTGTGTTGCATTATGTTGCACGCATACTATGAGATGGCTGGTACTCAATCCAGGAATCTTTGTTGGGCTGTCTACTTAGTTGCAATCTCACAGTCTTTGACTGAGGTGGCAAATGTATTGTGTAACTTTATTGCAGTCAGCGACAATAAACAATAATGCACACACACAAACAAAACACACAAGACACAATAAACACACATAATTATAAAACCTTAACATTAACATCACTCTGATCAACCTTCACAGCTATATTGAACAATTCCTGTTGAATTATGGCTGTAGGTCTGAAGATCCCCATAACCAGCAGTGGATTACCATTTAATTTAATTTAATTTATTTATTTGTCAAGCATATATGATTACAAGCAAAGTATAGACAAAGTATAAACATGATTGTATATATATATAGTAGTACAAGCATGATTATGAGTACAAGAAGTATGAATATATGGGTACATTAGGACAGGGACGGTAGGCACGATTGTGCGCTTATGCACGCCCCTTACAGACCTCTTAGGAATGGGGTGAGGTTGATGGTAGATAATCTAAGGTTAAAGTTTTTGGGGTTTGGGGAAGAAACAACTGGGTCAGGTAATGTATTCCAGGCATTGACCACTCTGTTGTTGAAGTCAAATTTTTTGCAATCAAGTTTGGATCGGTTTACATTAAGTTTGTATCTATTGTGAGCTCGTGTATTGTTGAAGCTGAAGTAGTCATTGACAGGTAGGACATTGTAGCAGATAATTTTGTGTGCTACACTTAGGTCAGATCGAAGGTGGCGTAGTTCTAAATTTTCAAGTCCCAAAATTTCAAGTCTGGTTTCATAAGGTATTCTGTTTGGGAACAGAGGAATGTAATACTCTTCTAGTGAAATATCTCTGGACATTCTCAATTGACATGCCCGTAGATCTGCCTGATCAACCTTCAGAGATATATTCAACACCTCCTGCTGAATTGTGGCTGTAGCTCTAAAAATCCCCAATTCACTACTGGCAGAGTGAACATTGGATCACTCTGCCAGTAGATCATCCTGATCAACCTTATGGCGGTAGGTCTGAAGATTCCCATAACCAGCAGTGGGATAACCCTGCGAGATCACCCTGATCAGCCTTCAGAGCCATATTGAATACCCCCTGCTGAATTGTGGCTGTAGCTCTAAAGAACTCTACGATCAACATAACTTGATGCAAGTAATAAAACTGCCATTCTTCTGCCTGAATTTGTTTACATCCTATAGTAATAGTGATTATTCTATGCTTTAAAAAAATGGATTTGGAGTTCATGTTCAAACTCAACACTATAACCACATTGCAAGCAAATCAGGGACTATATAAAAGCCATTCCTTCTTTGCTTCTTAAAGGTTTGAATCAAGCGGCGGTGTGTTGCTCCTGGTTTGGCCTGGTTCTTAGAACCGGTAGCGGCGGCGGCGGGAGGCTCCGCCCACCCGCCCGGGATGCTTCTGCACATGTGCAGAAGCTTCGAGCATGCACAATCCAGTAGTAAAGGGTTTTAGAACCCACTACTGGAATTAAGCCATGTATTACTTGGATATTTACAACAATTCCATCAAGGTAATAATCACACAACTCCTGTTTCTATTTAGAAGGTGTTTTCATTTTTGCTCTGCAGGTTAGGAAATCACTTAGATGTCCAGAAGTTTACATATTGCACTGGAGAGAGAGAGAGAGAGAGAGAGAGAGAGAGAGAGAGAGAGAGAGAGAGAGAGAGAGAGAGAGAGAGAGAGAGAGAGGTACGTGTGTGTCATTTACAAATCTCCTCCATTTGCTCTCCATCATATTATAACCTCAGTTTCCAAGGATTTTGCTGTTTGTACAGTTACTGATTGCCTCATTCAAAACAAGCTCGCAGTTCTCTCTCTGGGACTTACATATCTTTAGTTGTTGCTGTGAAGCTGATCAAAAATTCCATAACAAGACCACACTTTGTACTTTGTTGCTAAAAGCAGAATTAGAATTTCACTAAGAAATACCAAAGTTTTGATATGGAGCTTTCAAGCAAAATTAATTAAATGCCAAACGAAGTTCATAGTGCAGTTCATATAACTAACAAACTAGCAAACAAAATACTGTGTGAGCAAGGGAGATAACCAAAGGGACACATTCTTGAAACGGAATTATATTACTGATTAAAAATATTTCACTGCATTATTGTCCTAAGGGATGGTAGATGGAGAGTTGGCAAACCATAAGGACTTATCTGATCTTGACATGCTAAATTGAGACAGAGTTGGTTAATGTTTGGATAAGAGACATCAGGAATCTCAGGGCTATAGGATAATATGTTGCTTGTATCCTTACGATTTATATTGACTGGTTCCTAATATGATTTGATTGCTTATTTGTACCCGGACTATCATTAAGTGTTGTATCTTATGATTCTTGATGAACGTATCTTTTCTTTTATATACACTGAGAGCATATGTACCAAGACAAATTCCTTGTGTGTCTAATCACACTTGGCCAATAAAAAAAAATTCTATTCTAGACTGAGAAGTGAAAGCAACATCTTAGAAGATGACAATAGTAAACTTCTATATTCTTGTCCATAAAACATGCCAGTATCTCTGTAGTCATTGAGATCTAAATTCAACTCAAGGGAGACTGAGATGGACATCTATTTACTGTATGTATCTACCCAATCATCCACAGGAGTTATGGACCTTGAGCCATGTCCTCCTAGATCAGTGATGGCGAACCTATGGCACACGTGCCACAGGTGGCACGCAGAGCCATATCTGAGGGCACGCGAGGCATTGCCCTATGTCAGCTCCAGCGCACATGTGCGTGCTGGCCAGCTGATTTTCGGCCTTCTTTTTGGCCATTTTCGCTCTCTCCGGGCTTCAGGAAAGACTCCTGAAGCCTGGGGACTGCGAAAAATGGCCCAACCAGAAGTTCACTTGTGTGCGTCACCCCCAGCCTCCTTTTTGCTGTCAGAGGTCTTCAGGAACTTCTTCGGCTTTGCACAGTTGTAGCCAGGCCTCCCACACCTCGGCCCATTTCTTCTGCAGCCAGCAAGGCTTTTCTGAAAGCCTCTGCAGCCAATAACAGAGCTCCAGATCTATCCGGAGCTCTGTTATCGGCTAGAGAGGCCTTCAGGAAAGCCTTGCAGACTGCAGAAGAAATGGGACGAGGTGTGGGAGGCCTGGTTGCAACTATCTGAAGGTAAGTAGTAGGGCAGCTCCACAGCTTCAGTGAGGCTTGCGCGCATGCGCGGGGGGGCAGTGCGGGGGTTGTGCACATGCATGGGGGGAGGGCATTGCATTATGGGTGTGGCACCCGCGTGCACACTATCGCGCACGCGCGCACCCTTTTGGCACCCGAGCCAAAAAAGGTTCGCCATCACTGTCCTAGATATAATGCAAGCAAAATACTCACACAAAATGACAAATGTTGAAATAATAAAAGAGGACTATGATAGCTACAATTACAAACACGTTCAATGAGGCAGTAGCAGAAGTTGACCCCAAAGTCTGGCATGAAGATAAATGTTTAGTTGAGGATGACAGTCACCTAAATTTGGTTTCAACTCTGACAATACTGGGGGAAGCATTTCATTGTCAAGACAGTGGAATTTTTCAATTACCTTTGTGTTTCGAGTCTTCCCTAATCAGCTGCCTTTGATCCTAATCCTTAATTCGGGCCTTCACTCTGCTGGCCAGATTCCATTTCATCCCAAAGAAGATCCTGGGAACTATGGATAGATGGGTTAATAATTAATTAATGTTTATAAAAATTAATAATTTCATAAAGAGGTTTTTAACAGATTGTTCAGTTCAGGTATGTCCCTGTAGCATTTGTTTTCTGTCACTTTGAAAAGCAACGTCTCAAAGGTTGAGTTGTTATGAATAACAGATAGGATTCATAAATGCCACCTTTGGGAATCATTTCCAAATATTGCCACTCACAGATCACTGATGTTATATTTTAAGTAAATTGATTACATCCTTTCACCCCAAGTAATAATATGAAAAATTAACACAATTTTAGGAGAACTGGTATATTTTTTTTTAAATGTTATAAATGTTTACTTTTTATATCAGCCATGAAGCTTTATATATTTTGGGGGATGGGGGAGATAGCAGTTTATCATTCAGAAACTTTGAGTGTGAGTTTATGGTGACGATTAGAACTCAATCACCTAAATTTGTAGCTTTAGGGTTTTTTTTGGGAAGTGGATGGGAAGTGAGTTTGAAATTCCAGTCCCCAACTGATCAGCTAATTAATAGCTAGGATAATTGTTTTAGCTTGAGATAAAATATTTACATGGTTAGCTGAGTTACCTGGCCATATTATTCTGCTTCAGATGTAACTTCTGGATCAAGAGAGTCCCAGATTGCAATTATCTAAAGATAACATTAGCAGTAAACATTGACCATGATAGTTATGCTATCTCTACCCAGTCTAAAGCTGTAAGCTTCTAACCTGCTAGATATATCCTGAAAGATCTTAGAGTGTGGCTATCCTGAACTTCTTTCTCTCTCCTCCATCCATTTTGGGCAGTGGTGAAATCCAAATTTTTTTACTATCGGTTCTGTGGGCGTGGCTTGGTGGGCGTGGTGTGGCTTGGTGGGCGTGGCTTGGTGGGCATGGCAGGGGAAGGATAATGCAAAATCTCCATTCCCACCCCACTCTGGGGCCAGCCAGAGATGGTATTTGCCGGTTCTCTGAACTACTTAAAATTTCCACTACCAGTTCTCCAGAACCTGTTAGAACCTGCTGGATTTCACCCCTGATTTTGGGGCTGGGTAATCTCTTAATCCAGGCCTGTCTCTGGGAAAACTCTGTGTTACCAAAAGTTTTCCCCATTGTGCCTCAAAGTGCACGTTCCATCACAGCTTGTGGTCGTAAGGACTACCTGTATTTTGTAAGTGGTTTTATTATTTTGAATACATAATTAGTCCTCGACTTATGATCACAATTGGGACCAGAATTTTCATTACTAAGCAAGAGGATTGAATCATGCCCAATTTTATGACCTAGTTTTGCCATGAGGGTTAAGTGAATCACTGCAGTCAAGCAAATCACATGGTGGTTAAATTCAAATTCGGCTTTCCCCATTGATTTTGTTTGTCAGAAGCTGGCTGGGAAGGCCATAAATAGCGATCACATGACTCTGGATGCTGCAATCCCCATAAATACATGCCGGTTGCCAAGCGCCTGAATTTGGATCATGTGACCATGGGGATGTTGTAATAGTTGTAAGTGTGAGGACTGGTCATAAGTCACTTTCTAGTGCCATTGAATAGTCATTAAATGAATGGTTGTAAGTTGAGGACTACCTCTAGTTAGCCACCCGGCTATTTGAGATGGGCGTCCATATGAATCAAATAAATAAATCCACCCATTCATCTATCTCAGAGGTGTCAAACTCAATTTCATTGAAGGCCGCATCATGGTTGTGTTTGACCTAGGGGGGCTGGGGGGGGGGCATGGCCAGGGTGGGTTTGGCCAGCTCGACATCTGTTTTCGGCCACGAAAATGGAGCTTGGGGGGGGCTCCGTTTTCGCTCGCAGAGGCACAGTGGGCCGATCCTTCGCTGTTTCCAGGGCAGCCCCGTGGGCCAGATCTAAGCACCCCAAGGCACTTAGGCCCACAAGCCTTGAGTTTGACCCCCCTGGTCTATCTGTTCATCCATCCCTCCAAAGGTTAACAGCAGTAATTGGTCACCCTCACCCTCATCCTAAGAAGTTAAGCAGAGTTCAGTCTCATTGGTATTTGGATGAGAGTCTTTCTGAAAATTCCAGGGCTTCAGACTTCAGGAAAACACACAATGTATTGTTGCCAACAAAACAACATGGGCATGAATTCACCAAGGATCAGCTATATTAAAAAAACCAACAACAACTTTTTTCCTTTATCCTCAGTAGGGAGACATTTTGTCAACTCTTTCTTCATGTCTTCTATTACAAGTAACCACCTAAAAGCATCACGTTCTTCTTATGACAAGAAAGACAAACGGTAATTAAAAGTTACATTGCTATAAAATCAGCATCAGAGGAGAGAGGCCAAATATTTAACCCTGAGTCCACTGTATGCAGGAAACATCTGCCGTCAGATGAAAGCAGGCGTGGGTTCTAACTTACCTCGCTGCCGGTTCGCTTCCTCCCGTGCCTCGCGGCCATGCGCACATGCACAGTGCCAAAAAATCCCCCCCAAATTCCCCCCCCAAAAAAGAGCCAAAAACAAGATGGCAGCGCATGCACAGTGCCGGGGACTCGGCTTCTGCACATGTGCAGAAGAAAATAATAGTTAAAAAATCCCAAAAAAAAAATCCGCCCCCCAAAAAAAGATGGAGGCGTCCATGGACTGGCACCGACAGAACCGGATCCGTGACATCACCAGCGGTTTGCTACCGGTTCTATAGAACCGGTGCGAACCGGGTGGAACCCACCTCTGGATGAAAGCATTGATTAGGACTTTTGCTATTTCAGCAAGGACGTAGAAATAGCAATAGCAATAGCAATAGCAGTTAGACTTATATACCGCTTCATAGTGCTTTACAGCCCTCTCTAAGCGGTTCACAGAGTCAGCATATTGCCCCCAACAATCTGGGTCCTCATTTTACCCACCTTGGAAGGATGGAAGGCTGAGTCAACCTTGAGCCTGGTGAGATTTGAACCGCCGAACTGCAGCTACCAGTCAGCTGAAGTAGCCTGCAGTACTGCACTCTAACCACTGCGCCACCTCGGCTCTAAATAGTCAAGTTGTACAACTGAATCCAGAAATAGGACAACTATCGGTTGACAAGTCTTTCTCCTCCGAATGTTCAAACCCATCCAGCCTGTAGCTGTTCTTAGAAACACAGAATTTACCGCCTTTGCAACCATGACAGGATGCATGGATTAGATAATTGTGAATAGCAGTGGGTAATTAGGCACATCGCCGTGCACAATGACAGTAATTGTGCAGTATAATTAAGACTGGATAACATGTTTGAATACCTAGTCCCATGGGATTAAAGACAGGTTGAAGTACATTTTACGCTGAAGAGTGCTGCATTGTTCTAATGAGAGGGGTTTTTTTTATTGTGGGATAGGTTTGTCACTAATTAGGACTGAACTATATACTCCATCCATGTTGACAAAGCACCCTGGGAAGTGATATCACTGGCTAAAAAAAAATTGCACTAGAGTAAATTTCTCATTAGGGGAGGTAAACTCTAAGATTAGTTTTGGATATAATCAGAGGTGGTATTCGCTTACCTTTCCTACCGGTTCGCAAATGTGAGCGCATATATACATACCAGTGATGGGTTGCTGCCGGTTCGGATCGATTCGCCTGAACCGGTGGCGGAAATTTGCTCCCACTCGCCGAACCAGCAGTGATGGCCAGCTGGCCACGCCCCCGAACCGGTCCTCCAGTTGCCGCTCCTTGAAAGCAGCTGTCAAAGAACCCTCTGCACATGCGCAAAGGCTTCTGCACATGCGCAGAACGTCATTTCCCTGACGTGACACACTTCCGACGCAATGCGAATCGGTAGGGAAGATAAGTGGAACCCACCCCTGATGCATACACACATACATACATATATACATACATACACATATACATATACATAATACACACACACACAAAGTATGAAAAGCCAATTAAGTACAGGTTGTCCTCAACTTAAGACCACAATTGAGACCAGATTTCTGTTGTTAAACAAGGTGGTTGTTAAATGAGACATGGCTCATTTTGCAACCTTTTTTACCTTAGTTGTTAAGGGAATGTGTGTGTATAGTTTAGTTTAGTTTATTTATATTTCTATGCCGCCCAACTCCCGGGGGACTCTGGGTGGCATAGAAATGGACTCTACAACAATATAAAAAAAACATTATTAAAATATAAAAAACTATTAAAAAGAAACATATTAAAAACATTTAAAAAACAACTAAAAACCCATACACACCTTTTCATGGCCGGATCTCGCCAAATTACAGAGGCGAGATCAACGGCCCCAAGCCTGCTGGAACAGCCAGGTTTTCACGGCTTTCCGGAAGGCCAGCAGGGTGGGGGTAGTCCGGATCTCAGGCATACATACATACATACATACATACATACATACATTACATACACAAAGTATGAAAACCTGAGGCTATTAAGTGTGTGTGTGTGTGTGTGTGTGTGTGTGTGTGTGTGTGTGTAAATATATATATAAATTTAATTTTGATGAACACTTAGCAGGTTCCCCTTTTGTTTTGACTCTTTTCCTTGAAGTCTAATTAGTCCATACGTCCTTTCATATTGTGTCTAATCTGCAATTGTATTTCTCATTATCATTTTGTGAAGATATGCCGCTGTTTCCCCTGGTCTCATCCGATCCCTTTTATGTTTCACTTGTACAAAATTAATTACATTGTACCTTCAAGCATAATTTTAACAGTGCCTCCATTGCGCTGTGCTTGCCTTTAATTAATGCTCTTCTAATGTGGGTTTTAAAGCCAAATGGTGCAATATTCTAGGCATCAAAGAAACAAAAGATGTAACAAAGCTGTATTGAAAAGGCGAGACAAAGGAGTCGACAATGTGTTCTTGTTGAAAAATGTCACTTTGACTTTATTTTAGATAGCACAGCCAAAGAACCATTTTTCCACCGCTCTCAATGAAATTGCTCGGGAAGGTTGCATGCTAAACTGGAAGACGAAACTATTATGTTTTATTACATGCCAAATGAAGGCGGATATCTTTATTATTGTTGTTCTGCCTAGGTATGCACCTTTTGTGAATATATAATTTCTTCTACATAGTCGAGTGGGTAACCGTGCCCTAAATTCATACTGTAGTAAATGGAAGCACCCAGAAAGGGGAGAGGAAAAAAAGAGCAGTTTCTGCATTTCCATAGGATATCATCACAGACTAATATTTTGGAGAATAGAATAGAATTATTTATTGGCCAAATATGATTGGACACACAAGGAATTTGTCTCTGGTGCATAAGCTCTCAGTGTACATACAAACAACAACAACAACAACAAAGTGATAAGTCATAAATCGTAAGATGCAATCATAAATCATAAGATACAAACGACAATTGGTGAGACAGGTGAGGAGAGATGAGAGAGGTGAGGAGATCGGAAGATGGGAAAGATGAGAAGATGAGAAGGATTATAGCAATACAGCCCTACTACATGGATAAATATCTTTAGGCAAAAGACACAGCTGTGGGAGTTAGCAGAGTGAGGGTGGGATGGGATGGGACCAGGGGTGGGTTGCTGGGGGTTCGCAGGGGTTCAGGAGAACCTCTAGCTAAGATTCTGTGCAGGGAGAACCCCCAAATCCCACTCCTGGCTGGCCCCGCCCCGCCCACCCCACCCCACTTCCTTTTTTCAGATCTGGCTATCTCAGCTGCTATTCCACTAGACCCGTGATGGCGAACCTATGGCACGCGGAGCCATCTCTGTGGGCATGCGAGCCATTGCCCTATGTCAGCTCCAGCGCGCATGTGCGTGTGCCGGCCAGCTGATTTTCGGCTGGCCCCCCCCACACCACCTCCCCTCCCAGGAGTCTCCACGCGGCCCATTTTGGATGCAGGTAAGTGCAGGGCACGTGCAGAGACTCGGGAGGGCAAAAAACGGGCCTACCGGAAGTTCTGGAAGGCCAGAAACAGGCCTCCAGAGGGCCTCTGGAGCCTGGGGAGGCCGTTTTCGCCCTCCCAGAGGCCCAAGGAAAGCCTCCGGAGCCCAGGGGGCAAAAATGCCCCCCCCACCATAGTGCAGGAGGCCGACTAGGCCATGCCCACCATGGCCACACCCACCCAGCAACCGGGCAGAGAACCCCTTGCTAAAAATTTTGAAGCCCACCCCTGGATGGGACAGGACGGGATGGGATGGGACCAGGGGTGAAATGCTCCCGGTTCACTTGTGCCTGTCAATCGCCGTAGAGCTGGTCGCCAAGGTAGCGCGAGGTTCTGCCCACGTGCCCGGACACCGGCATTTGGGTTCTTTTACCCTCTGCGCATGCACAGAACACTTTGCGCATGCGCAGAGGGTAAAAGAACCCAAATGGCGGTGTCTGGGCGGGTGGGCACAGCCTCGCGCTACCTTGGCGACCAGCTCTACGGCGACCGACAGGCACGAGCGAACCGGGAGCATTTCACCCCTGGACAGAACAGAACAGAACAGAACAGAACAGAACAGAACAGAACAGAACAGAACAGAACAGAACAGAACAGAACATTAGCCAAATGTGATAGACACACAAGAAATTTGTCTTTGGTGAATAAACTCTCAGTATACATACAAAACAACAAAGTAATAATAATAATATTAATGTGATGATGGTGACGATGACGATGACGATGACGATGATGATGATGATGATAGAAAGTAGTGGAACAGATGAGAAGAATAAAAGTAATGCAGGCCTACTATATGTGTAAATATCTTTAGGCATAAGACAAATGCTGTGGGAGTTAGGTGTTTAACAGAGTGATGGCATGGGGGAAGAAACTATATTTGTGTCTAGTTGTTTTGGCATGCAATGCTCTATAGTGGCATCTTGAGGGGAGAAGTTGAAACAATTTATGTTCAGGGTGTGGGGCGTCTGTAAATGTGAGGGGATGGAAATTGGAAAAATGACTGAAAAAAAGGAGAGAATGGAAGAGTCCCCTGGAAGGACAAAGCACTGAAGCATGTTATGATATCACTGGAATGTGTAGTGCCAAACATTTTGACCTATGGTAAGGAGAAGCTTAGGGGCTTAAGGAATAAAATTCAGAATCTGAAGTTTGTCCTCAGAACCCTTTTAATAGGAGAAAAATCAGCCTTTTTTTTTTTTTTTTTTTTTGCAGTTTGGCATTCCTAAGTGGAAATGAATCCCCTTTCAAAATTGCCTTTCACACTGTCAGACACAAAGGATCAGAACCAGGGGTGGGTTCTAACTTACCTCGCTGCTGGTTCACTTCCTCACGCGCCGCATGGGCACGTGCGCACGCATGCGCAGTGTTAAAAACCAAGTTTCTGCGCATGCACAGAAGCAAAAAACAAGATGGCGGCGCCATAGGCCGGTTCGGGGGCGTGTCCAGCCGGCCATCGCTGCCGGTTCGGCGAGTGGGGGGAAATTCCCGCTACCGGTTCTATAGAGTCGGTCCGAACCGGCAGGAACCCACCCCTGATCAGGACCTTATGTTAAATTGCAGTTCAGAAGATTTATTGTTCACACATATGTACAAGAATTTGGTCAAGTAAAGTTCAATACTAAATCAGCACCAGATAAGGGTCAATAGAGTTCAAGAGGGATTTGACTTGGACTGTTTGTGGCAATGTAATGACTCTAAGCCCGTGATGGCGAACCTATGGCACGCGTGCCACAGGTGGCATGTGTAGCCCTCTCTGCAGGCACGCGAGCTGTTGACAGCTCAGCTCCACTGCGCATGTGCGTGTGCCTCCCTCCGGCCAGCTGATTTTCGGGTCAGACAAGGGCATGCTTTCTCCTCACTTTCTGCGGCCCGTGCCTTCCCAGATCTCTGGAGATTCCACCCCAGCACTGTTTGGGCATGCAAGGCTTTTCCCCCTCCCAGCTCCATTTGGGGAAAGGAGGCTTCCCCCCCTCCCAGCTCTGTTTGGGGAAAGGAGGCTTTCCCCCTCTCCCAGCTCCGTTTGGGGAAAGGAGGCTTCCCCCCTCTCCCAGCTCCGTTTGGGGAAAGGAGGCTTCCCCCACTCCCAGCTCCGTTTGGGGAAAGGAGGCTTCCCCCACTCCCAGCTCCGTTTGGGGAAAGGAGGCTTCCCCC
>QLTV01001147.1:947712-958050 GCA_003457575.1 Thermophis baileyi | reverse complement strand
GGGAGGGAGGAAGGAAGGAAGGAAGGAAGGAAGGAAAGAAGGAAGGAAGGAAGGAAGGAAGGAAGGAAGGAAGGAAGGAAGGAAGGAAGGAAGGGTAGATGGATATATTGGCAAATGCTTGAGAATCATAATACCAACACAGTAGAGATATTATTTCTTTAATAAAGCACAAAAACATATCTGATTTACAGAAAGAAACGAAACTATACTTTGAAAGCACAATTCATTCTGTATTCCTAAAATGCAAGCAAGCTCTATAAAATCCCCAGGGAACACTTTTTTTCAACCTTTATCAAAAATTTTGCTTTTATTTTATTTTTTTACTTGGTGCTTCAAATGCATGGGGTATTTTGTCTCTTTGCAGGTATTCATTGGAAAGTGTATGCTTCCAGCCAAACCTCCTGACAGTTTTGTGTGAAGCCCAGAGATATATGGAGGCCATTTGCAAAGGCTTTTGAGACTCTGCAATTCTCTTTAAATGTTTTCGTTGTCGTGCTGGATAGAAACAGCACTATTGCTTTGACCACAATGGAAAACAGCATTTGACCACCAAGGAAACACACACAGACAGCGAGGTGATAACAGTATTTGGACCTTTTTCTACTATAAAATAACAGGAGGAGAAAATAAGGCTTAACTCCTTCCCACAATGATGATGTGAGATAATTAAACTAAGGGGATATTGGCACCATCTGTTTAAGTTGCTCCTACTGTATCTTGTGCTAGTCTCTAAATGAGGGGTGTCAAACTTGATTTCATTGAGGGCTGCATCAGGGCTGTGTTTGACCTTGGGGGGCGTGGCCAGGGTGGGTGTGGCCAGCTTGACGTCACTCGTGTTGGGGTGTGTGTGTGTGTGCCTGTGGCCCGAGTGCTCTTCCAGAGAAAATGGGCTCCTGAGCTCCGTTTTCGGCAGCGACAGCCTCCTGCAACCCTCTGCCAGCGAAAATGGATCCCCCCCTGAGCTCCATTTTTGCTGCAAAGGCACCACGGGCTGGACCTGTGCTGTTTCCAGGGTGGCCTCGTGGGTCAGGTCTAAGTGCCCCATGAGCCAGATCTGGCCTGCGGGCCTTAAATTTGACACCCCTTTTAAATCGTCTTTTAAAAAATCCTTTTGGATTTTACCAAACAGCTTTAAAATTATTTAGTCCAGGCATGGGCTATCAAATCCTCCAGCTGGACAATTGGACAACTCTTAACACTTAGCAACCATTTTGCTTAACAATGGAAATTCTGGTCCCAATTGTTTTAAGTTGAAAACTGCCTGTGGCTTGCTTGCTATTTTGTTTTACTTTATTTTATTATAGCCTTTTATTTTTCGTTGTAGGACCATCATGCTCTAACAAGTTGTTGCAAAGAGGAAGTTTGCTCCTGGTGCTCTGGTAGTTCCTGGAATGATCATGTGACTTATACGAATGCCATGTTTCCCATGGTGGGGTGAACAGAAAGAAGATACACAGTGCATCAAGTCTGCTGCGGTAAGTCTGCCATGTTTTCTAAAGCACGGGTCTCCAACCTTGGCAACTTTAAGACTTGTGGACTTCAACTCCCAGAATTCCTCAGCCAGCTTTGCTGGCTGAGGAACTCTGGGAGTTGAAGTCCACAAGTCTTAAAGTTGCCAAGGTTTGGAGACCCCTGTTCTAAAGCAACAGCTTTCTAAGTGATTCCTTGGACTCCGGTCTCCATCAGTTAAAAAACCAAGTGAATTTCACATCTGATCTGATGAACGATTGTCTTGAACCACCAAAAAAAAAAGAAAGGAAATTAAGAAAATTAAAAATTGCACTGTCAAAAGGTACAATAGAATGCATAAGATGGTTTTTATTTTCTTTCGAGATCTGTACATCCATTTCCAGCCTGGCTGATCTCGACTGAAAACCATCTTCTAAAATATCTTAGAAAATTATTTACCAAAATGACACAGGGATAATGCACAACCTTTTCAGCATCCTAAGTGTAAGATGCAACATTTAATACTTGAGATTTTCAGACTGCACTGGTACCCATCTTCCTCCATAATAGCTGCAGCAGAACTTATCATTCTGTATCTATTTGGAGTCCAGAGAACCTGGAAACAAAGATCCTAGGCCGTAATAACCATTTCTCAGTTGAGAAATGAAAGAGACCAGCCCTATTGTGCTTTAATGTGATCAGTCCCTAGTGATCTCATCAAGACCTAGGCATGTTGGTATATTGGGCAGAGGTGGGTTGCTGCCGGTTCGGACTGGTTCATTAGAACCAGTAGCGTAAATTTACCGCCGCTCGCCGAACCGGCAGCAAAGACTGGCGGTCCATGCCCCTGAACCAGTTCTCCGGTCGCCGCTTGAAAAATAACCGTCTGCGCATGCACAAAGGCTTCTGCGCATGCACAGAGGGTCATTTCCGGGTGTTTTGCGCGATGTGACGGGGGCACATGCGTGAGCAAAGCTAGCGCGTGCGTGCAAAACACGCACTTCCGTCGCAACCAGAACCGGTAGGGAAGGTAAGTAGAACCCACCCCTGATATTGGGAAGTAAATTTGAAGGTAGAATTGGATCTGAGTAGTACAGCAAACTTGCTAAAGGATAGCCATGAATTGGCAGAATCTGCACATCACCTTACGTAGCAGAATATCCTGCAATCTGCAACTAAAGTACTGAGAACTTGAGCTAGTCCCAAATACATACCAGCCAACCAAAGAAAACTTGGGGAAACATAATTATGCATGTTCATGGAGGGGGATCTAGACCTAACAATGAGCAGACATTCTTTGTGTCTCTTATGTTTAATAAAGACAAGTCAATAGCAATAGCGTTAGCACTTAGACTTACATATCGCTTCACAGTGCTTTACAGCCCTCTCTGAGCAGTTTACAATGTCAGCATATTGTCCGAACAATCTGGGTCCTCATTTTACCAACTTTGGAAAGATGGAAGGCTGAATCAACTTTGAACTGGTCAGAATCGAACTCCAGGCTGTGGGCAGAGTTAGCCATTCTAACCACTGCACCACCAAGGCTCCTAGGTGACAAGTCAACTTCCGGTGACGATGTAAATATGAACATGCAGGGGTTTGGGGCAATAATGCAGGCATTAGCTTGCCATTGCATTATTTAGGACTTCTTATATTAACCAAGCATCAATCTTATTTAAATTCCAACCAGAGAAAAAACTGTCCAGATGCTTCCACCAGCACTGATAGTTCCTGGACTTCTCCCATCGAAGCATAAATCAGGATTGAACCTGCTTAGTTTCTAAGCTCAGAGATGCTCAGCCTGTTGCTCTGCTTGCTAAATCACCGTGTTTAATAGTTGATGGTGCTTACAAGTTGACAGAGCATCAATGGGATGACTTGTGGAATTTGAATATCAGTGAATATCTGAAGATCAAACATATATTCTGTAGGAACAAAGCAGTGGTTGATCTGAAAGTATACCAGTCAGTGTGATCATTAAGTGTGACTTTATAGCTCCTCATTTTCTCAAAGGTGGGGAAAAAAAAGGCTCAAAAGCAAGCATGAGTTTATAATAAGAGAAGACAGAGTTGAGCTATGCAAGGTTAGCTAAAAAGGGACAGGATTTCGAATGGATTAATGATAATATTTGCTCAAGGAATTAAACCCTGACTGTTGGGGTCCAATACAAGGTTAGAAAGGAAAAGAAGAAATTGAGAGCACTTAATGGGGAAGAGCCTCTTGATGCGGGTGAAGAAGGAGAGTGCAAAAGTTGGCTTGAAACTCAACATTAAGAAAACTAAGATCATGGCATCCGGCCCTCTCAATTCCTCGCAAATAGATGGGGAAGAAATGGAGGTAGTGACAGATTTTATTTTTCTGGGCTCCAAGATCACCACAGATGGGGACTGCCGCCAAGAAATTAAAAGACGCTTGCTCCTGGGTTGAGGCCTTTGAACTATGGTGCTGGAGAAGACTCCTGCGAGTCCCTTGGACTGCAAGGCGATCAAACTGGTCAGTCCTAGAGGAGATCAACCCTGACTGCTCTTTAGAAGACCAGATCCTGAAGATGAAACTCAAATACTTTAGCCACCTAATGAGAAGGAAGGACTCACTGGAGAAGAGCCTAATGCGGGGAAAGATTGAGGGCAAAAGAAGAAGGGGACGACAGAGAATGAGGTGGCTGGATCGAGTCACTGAAGCAGTAGGCATGAGCTTAAATGGACTCCAGAGGATGGTAGAGAACAGGAAGGCCTGGAGAACGTTGTCCATGGGGTCGCGATGGGTCGAACATGATTTCGCAACTAACAACAACAATGGGGAAGGACGAAGAAAGTTGGAAGCAGAAAATTAAGAGGTTGTGGAACTAGGGAAGGAATAGACCAACGAGAAATTCTTTTTTTTAAAATAAACTTTTATTAATTTTCTACTGTTACATTTAATTAGTGCTTAATAAACATCATGTTGTCTGGGTTATTTTGTTTGCTTAGCAATACAAATTATATTCCTAATCTTTACCCCTTTTTTCCAGTCATTGATAAAATAAATTCCATGTTTGGTAGTATTCTATATCGTCTTTCTGTTTAATCTTCAATGTAAGTCTGTCCATTTCTGGCACAGTCCAATATCTTTTTAATGATCTCTTCATCTAGTGGTATTTCTCCATTTTTCCAATGCTGCGCAAATACAATCTCCGCTGCTGTTAATACATGCAATATTAAACATACACTTTATTTATCAAATTTTTCTGGTACTATACCTAATTTAAAAAGTTCAGGTTTTCCTGACATCTTTTTCTAGCCACATGTGTATTTTTGCCCCCCCCTTTTTTTTTTTTTGCTTTAGCACAAGTCCACATATTATCCAGATGATAATATGTGCCAGATTTTTGGTTACATTCCCAACATTTACTAGACATATTTTTGAACATTTTGGCTAACCTAGCAGGTGGTATCTATAAAACATTTTATATAAGTTTTCTTTATAAGAAGTTGCCTTTGTTAATTTATAATTTCTTTCCCATATATTTTGCCATTTCTCAAATTCTATATTATATCCAAAGTTTTTTGCCCACTGTATCATCGTTGACCAACCAGAAACTCTTAAGGAACATTTTGCTGGCAGATCAGAAGTCCAGTTATAACCCTGTATCTATCATGAGGCCACAATAAGCCAGAAAACTCTCAGAGGCACAACCAGAGGTGGGTTCCTGCCAGTTGGACCAGTTCTATAGAACCATAAGTAAAAATAGGGACTGGTTCTCCGAACCGGCAGTAACAGCAGCCTGGCCACATCCCTGAGCCGGTTCTTTCGGCAGCGCCATAGGTGCCACCATTTTGTTTTTCGCTTCTGCGCATGTGCAGAAGCTTTGTTTTAGCACTGTGCATGTGCAAAGCGCACGCAAACCACACTGTGCATGCGTGAAGTGCGCACATGCCCACGTGGCGCACCACTGAGCAAACTGGCAGCAATAAAAACCGGAACCCACCCCTGGGCACAACACACTGGTAGGTAAGTCAGAGCAGCCGTTGGGCTCAGTATGTCAAAAATTTGGGAAATGTCTAACTTGACTCTGCTGTGTACCTCACACACATACCTACATATTCCCCTCACACACACACACACTGAACAAAAGAGAAACAATTCACTATCTAGGCCACCCTGAACACTAATGCTTGGCAGCAGCACTTAAACTGGGTCTGAAGTCAAAGTCCAGGCCTTGTTCTGTCCCAGCTGCCGAACCGAGAAAAACGACACAAGCAACGTACAAACAAACCTTGTTTAATACTCTTTAAACTACTAATGCTCTCTTAGCAGTCATGTTTGTTAAAGTCCTTGAAATCATAAAGAAGTCCTTTCGGTGTACCAACTGTTAATTAACTGTTGTCTTAACAGTTGGCAAGAGTCCAAGCACAAAGAATCAAAGAAGTCCAACAAATTAGGCTAACTGATAATAGCCACTAGAACTTACTGAAGTTGGCAGAAAGCCCAGACCTATGAACAGGAAAAGTAATGCCGATTTGAATCGAGCTGAACAGGAGTTTCAAAAACCAAAGCAATACGTGGAATGAACGGAGTTGTTTCCTGCAACGTGGTTGAGCATGGTCATTACTTAAATAGGCTAAGGGCATGACCAATTAGCCCCAAGCCTTACTCCCGAGGAGACCTCCTCCTGAGTAACCATTCTTGCCTCTTAGCAGCTCTGTGTGCCCGTGCATTAAGAATAGGCTCCTCCTCTTCTTCCTCATCACTGATGGGAGCTTCTGGAGGTTCTGAAGGCCCTGGCTGAATCTCTGCCTCTGGCACCGGGTCCCCACCAACCTCCTCACTGTCCGACTCAGGTACCAGCTGCACAGGCCGCTGGCACATCACCACAACAGCCTCTTCGCTGTCGGAGTCCGCAACCAGCTGCACGGGTCGCTGGCGGGCCACAACAGGCCTCATCTTCTGCCCTACCACTACTGCTGCCATCAAAAAGGCTGCCTTGATATGAGCAACAAAAGTGGGACCAATCCAAAATTCAAGGAAGAAAAGACAATGATAGGAAGAAGGACAGGGGTCTAGTCTAGATCTGGACAGTTAGATAGCTGTGTTGGAAGAAATGTCCATCTGGGTTCAGTTCCAAGTGGGGAGAAAGACACTGGAGACATGGAGGCTGTTTGGAAAGAAGGTTTATTGATGAACAGGATCACATGGTTCCTGGGCAAAAAAAAGGAAGAGATGCTGGGAGTGCCTGGGTTTTATGCCCTCTGTTAGGTTTTGAATTTGAGCTTTTGTTCTGATTGGTTGTCAGACTCCCATGGGGCCATGCAGGGGCAACTCTGTAGGCTGTCCTGAGTCCCAGGCTTGGTTGAGCCCTGCTGGGTGATGATGTAATGAAAGGGCTTTGGGCAATTCCTACTATGGCTCTGTCTGAAGGAGGTAGATCTTTGTTATGTAGAGTAGGCTGGCCCAGGCCTTAATGGCCCATTGACAAAGATTGGGGAGCTGAGTTTCTACCTCCCTTTTAGGGGAAATATTCTGCCCTTTTAATATTTCCTAAAATATCTCATTTTCCTAGGAGAGGGGTGGGTGCTAACTTCCTACAGCTGTAATGCAACTTTCGTGTTTTGCTGGGGAGGAGGGCAGGAGGCAGGATATTGATGGCCCCGCATGCCATCATCGGAAACTGGTACGTAAAATGACATTGTTCAAAGCCAGCAGGTGCAGCCTGCAACTTGCTGCTAAGAAAATAGGCATTTTTTCAGGTCATGTTCCGTCTTCATTCAAGGCTGTCAAAGCCCTGGATACAATCAACTCTGTAATTCACATCAGTGGTTTGCATTAACTCACCCAATTAAATTGGATGCCTTCAGATGAGCTTCATAATTCAGAAGGGCTTCTGAACAGGTAAGAAGAGTAGCTAGACTATAGAATAAATCCATACAGGTAGTCCTCAACTTACGACCACAATTGGGAGTAAAATTTCCATTGCTAAGCAACGCAGTTGTTAAGTGAATCACAAATATCTGCCAGTTGCTGAACGCCTGAATTTTGGTCATGTGATCATGGGGATGATGTGATGGTTGTAAGTGCGAAGTGCAGTTGTAGGCCACTTTTTTTCAGTGCCGTTGTAACTTTGCCCGATTGCTAAACAAAAAGTTGTCATGAGGGTGTGATGTCTCCTGTGGACGATGGCTCATCCATGTCTTCCCCAGAGGCCTCAAGGGAGAATGAGAGCATTCCTGGCATGTCTGGTGTCAGTCCGAAGCCATCTTATTTGGACACTTTGGCCTGCCACACTTTATGCTTTTGAAACGTATTCTTGCTGTGGGAATTTGGGAGGAGCTGTTGCATGAGGGATGTAGAAATGTAGCCATAACAAATTCCTTTAGATTCTCAAAGTCATCCTTTGTCCAGCACCTTCCCGGAAGCTGAGGGGAGTAACGGACACGTTGGCAGAAGACGACTGGCCAATGTGATGAACTTGTGGGTGTGGGGACAAGGGGCTTGATCTTTCAACGGGTTGAGAAAACCCTCGTAGCGTCAGATTTGGGTTTCTCACAGCTGTGCTTAATAAATTGGAACTATTAATAAATTGGAACTTTGAGCAATACTTTGCATTGGACTCTGATTTAGATTTAGATGCTATTTGAAACCCTGACATCTGGTATTGCTGACCCTGAGCTGCCGGCAGAACATGCCTCAGCTGGGGAGAGCTCGCAGGCCAATGAGGAAGAAGGGGAGGAGCTGCCGGCCTTGGTGGATGCTAGAGTGCGCAGGGCAGAGAGGCGGAGATCTGCCAGATTGATGGGGAAAAGGCCCCGCCCCTCTTAATGGGCTGCACCGGAAGGGGCTATTTAGCACGGCTGGCAGAGGGAGGCATTGCTGGAAGCAACGTGTGTTGAATGTGGCCAGATGGTTGTTTGTGTTTCCGGAACTCTGCAGCTCGTGGATTTAATTCAGTTGCGGAGAGTGTTTATGCTTGTGTTTGGAGCAGCCGGTTATCTGTCGGGTGGACTAATTGGCTGTGGCCTGAAAGGTTATTCTGGAGCTTGTTCGTGGCTGGCTTCACTGAAAATGACTCCCTGAACTCCTGGCTTGGACAATTCCTGTGACTTCTCCTTGCAAGCCCTGAAACCGGACCACCGGACTTGTTGACAAACCTCAGTGGAACCTCGGAGGGGATTTGGGCTGTTTATTTTTGGAACCTACCCAGACAAAACCTTTATTTCCAAGACTGTTTTTGGTTTGGCTGTAAGTTTGTTTTGCTTTTGGTTATCTAGCAATAGCAATAGCAGTTAGACTTATATACCGCTTCATAGTGCTTTATAGCCCTCGCTAAGTGGTTTACAGAGCCAACCTATTGCCCCCCAATAATCTGGGTCCTCATTTATGTGACCTCGAAAGGATGGAGGGCTGAGTCAACCTTGAGCTGATCAGGATCGAACTCCTGGCACTGGTGAGATTCGATCTTCAAAACTGCTGGCAGCTGGTGATCACCAGAAGTAGCCTGCAGTACTGCACTCTAACCACTGCGCCACCTCGGCTCAGTGCTGCACTCTAACCACTGCGCCACCTCGGCTCTACCTGGTCGCGAGCCAATTACTGTGCTAAGCTTGCAACTGGGGGTTAACTGAAAACCTGAAATAGAACTGTTGGGGGAACAGACTGAATAAAGCTCTCTACACCAACCCTGACGTGTGGGTGAGTGGGGGCAGCCCAGAGGGTCCTTGGTGCTCTCTGAACTTGGTTTTTTTTCCTCGCAGATGTTTCATTACCCAAACTAGGTAACATCTTCAATGCAAATGGTAGTAAGTCGAGGACCACCTATAGACAGAGACATAACTCTAGAATATAGGAAGTTGTATTCTACCAATTCTTTAAAGAGTGTTTGTACCTTTACTTTCATAAAAGACTGAAGGCTCTTTCATCAACTCTTTATGAACCAGAGTCATCAGAGACTCAATCCTGGGATGCAACATGCAGAACACATGTCATTTTACTGAGTTACAGTCTCTCGCACAGACCAATTTCATGAGGAGTATTGGAGTACCTCTCCAATATATTTAGTAGTGTTTATTTCCAAGTGCTGTTACTGAAGAACCTTTTAAATTAAAAGCTCCAAAATGAAAGATTAAAACTGAGACCTTTAACACAAAGCATATACCTCACCATTGAGAAACCCTCATGCCATGTGGGTTGAAGCATCTATTGCATTTTGTAGAATCCTTACTCTGAAATAAGACATATGGAAAAATTCTTGGAAACTGCAGAATTCAAATCTCCCAAGGTAGAATCTTAGTCTACAGACTAAGCCAGCTTTGATTAGTTTATTGTTCTGTGCTTCATGTGAATACAGAAAATGGATAAAGGTTTAAGCAAGTTGCATGAACATAATCTCTGGAGAGAAGAACCAGGGGGATGCACAAGTTAAGGAGGGGTGAAATTTGGGGGCTAATAGACTGTTAATAACAATACATTGTTATTGTGATGTCCTTGGTGGTCTCTGAGCTTGGTTGTTTTCTTGTATATCTTTCATTTACCCAACTAGGTGACATCGTCAGTGCTAGAAAGGAATGGTATTCAATAGTTCAATCCTGAGCTACACATGTTCTCTTCTGTCAGTATATGTTATTATTACTTGTGCTCCATCCCTCTTCTATTTAGAGTTTCTATGTCCTTGAGTTAAACTCCTGTGGTCACTTCTAAAAATTGGTATTTACAAACCCACGAGGAGGAGGAGGAGGAGGAGGAGGAGGAGGAGGAGGAGGAGGACAGGAGGAGGAGGAGGAGGAGATGAAGAAGAAGAAAAGAAGAAAGAGAAAAAAGAAAGAAAGAAAGAAAGAAAGAAAGAAAGAAAGAAGGAAGGAAGGAAGGAAGGAAGGAAGGAAGACAGGAAGGAGAGAGGGAAGAAAGGGATGCAGTGTG
>QLTV01001147.1:896120-913138 GCA_003457575.1 Thermophis baileyi | reverse complement strand
GACTTCTTTCTAAAAATCAGAGACACCACCCTGCCAACAATAGTGCGTATAGTCAAGGCTATGGTTTTCCCAGTTGCAATGTATGGCTGTGAAAGTTGGACCATAAGAAAGGCTGAGCGCCAAAGAATTGAGGCCTTTGAACAAGGGGTGGGTTCTAACTTACCTCGCCGCTGGTTTGCTTCCTCTTGCACCGCATGGGCGTGCGCACGCTTTGCACGCGCACGCGCGCATGCAAAGTGCTGAAAACCCAGCTTCTGCACATGCGTAGAAGCAAAAAACAGCTTCTGCACATGCACAGAAGCCAAAAACAAAATGGCAGCGCCTATGGTGCTGCCGAGAGACCCAGTTCGTGGGCGTGGCCAGCTGGCCATCGCTCCCGGTTCGGCGAGCGGGGGGAAATTCCTGCTACCAGTTCTATAGATCCGGTCCGAACTGGGAGCAACCCACCTATGCTTTGAACTATGGTGCTGGAGAAGACTCCTGCGAGTCCTTTGGACTGCAAGGCGATCAAACCGGTCAGTCCTAGAGGAGATCAACCCTGACTGCTGTTTAGAAGGCCAGATCCTGAAGATGAAACTCAAATACTTTGGCTACCTAATGAGAAGGAAGGACTCACTGGAGAAGAGCCTAATGCTGGGAAAGATTGAGGGCAAAAGAAGAAGGGGACGACAGAGAATGAGGTGGCTGGATGGAGTCACTGAAGCAGTAGGCATGAGCTTAAATGGACTCCAGAGGATGGTAGAGAACAGGAAGGCCTGGAGGAACGTTGTCCATGGGGTCGCGATGGGTCGGACACGACTTCGCAACTAACAACAACAAGAAGAAGAGTTGTGGGATCACCTTTTGTGAGCTTCTGACAAGCAAAGTCAATGGGGAAGCCAGATTCACTTAAGAACCATGTTACTAATTTAACAACTGCAGTGATTCATTTAACAAATGAGGCAAGAAAGGTCGTAAAATGGGGCAAAACTCCCTTAACAAATGTTTCACTTAACAACAGAAATTTTGGGCTGAATTGTGGTTGTAAGTTGAGGACTTACCTGTATTGTATGGTGGATTGAAGTCATCAGCATGGGAAAAGTGGTTGACTCTTTCAAACTAAAGCTTCCTAGATCTGCTGTTTATTCTCTTCCTTAATTATTCTCTTTCTTTCCTTACTTTTGCCAGAACTATTGACCATAGTTGTAGAACATGTATGTATGTATGTATGTATGTATGTATGTATGTATGTATGTATGTACCTTTAAAACAATGCTTACTCCTTGGGACTACTTGGACAAATATTTGCAGTTTTCTTGGCAAGATTTCAGAAACGGCTTGCCATTGCCTCCTTCCAAGGGCTGAGAGTGAGGGATTGGCACAAACTCACTGAGTGGATTTGTGCTTAAGGCAAGACTAGAACTCTCAGTCTCCCAGATTCTAGTCTAGTGCTTTAACCACTACATAACACTGTGGACCATACCTTCTCTTAAGCAATAGCAATAGCAATAGCACTTAGACTTATATACCGCTTTACAGTGCTTTACAGTCCTCTCTAAGTGGTTTACAGAGTCAGCATATTGCCCCCAACAATCTGAGTCCTCATTTTACCCACCTCAGAAGGAAGGAAGGCTGAGTCAACCTTGAGCCTGGTGAGATTTGAACTGCCAAACTGCAGGCAGCTGGCAGTCAGCAGAAGTAGCCTGCAGTACTGCACTCTAACCACTGTGTCACCATGGCTCAAGCCTTAAGCCTTTTAGGTTCCTTATTTATTTATTGCCATTGATCTAATAGGTTTTATAGAATGTTCATTCTCCTTTTCATGTGAGTCTGTAGGAGAAGGAATGGCAAAACCTAGGGACAGAGTTAAAAGAGGGATCAGCTTAGAATCCTTACATAGCCACAAACAAACTCCAACCTCCTTGAATTCTGTTGACTCTTATCTAATTCCAAGCAGATACTAACCACTAATTAAGAATATTCTTGTGTATAGGCATAGGTAGCAATCAATCAGTTTAATTGGACCATCATGCGTGGACATGACCATTTGCACGTGCCAGGATCTTGTCAATATAATTTGATCTGAAGACCTTTATTCACATCTAGTATTGACTCATTGTATAACCAGTATGAAACTAATGTCACATAGCATATTCCTTCATTTTTATTTGTTGTGGGCCATTTGTTTTGCTTTTGTTGGTTGAGTCTAAGTTTTGCTAGAACTCCTTCTACATATTTTCACCAAGCTTTCTTTGGAACCGATCACTATACAATTCTATAGGGCAGGGGTGTCCAAACTTGGCAACTCTAAGACTTGTGGACTTCAACTCCCAGAATTCCCCTGCTGGCTAGAGAATTCTGTGAGTTGAAGTCCACAGGTCTTAAAGTTGCCAAGGTAGGACACCCATGCTGTAGAAACCAACAATAAAGATATTGGCATGGGGCCATGAGACAGATGTGTCTAAACCATCACATTGGACACTTGTGAATTTCATTAGCTCCCATTGGTTGGTTGCAGCACCATTCTTCAATGATTTCATTTTGTGTTTTGTGGTAGATGGACAGCTATAATATTTGGGGCAGGAAGAAGGTAGTATGAGTGAACAAAGAATGCTAAGATTCAGTGCTGGTTTCATTTATGTCACAAGAGAAGTCATTCAATATGCAATGTGCCAGTGTGAAAAAATAATCACACTCCGTCGTTCGGTCAATTCAATCAAAGAGCTAACTTGGGCCAGGTCTGTGAATATCTTATTATACAATCAGTATAATATTTTATTATACAGTTATTATACAATACATAAATCTTAACAACCCTCATCATAGAAAAATTCTCGCTGCACATATTTTAGAACCAAGTCCTACCTTACTCAAAATAAATTTCTTGACCTCCATTAAAAAAACAAAACAATTGATACTTGTCCTTTTGAAAAAGGTGATGTCAGACATACTCTTGAAATAGAAAATATTTGGAACTATCATGATATGTCCAAGACCATCTTGAAAAAAATCACTCCAGCAGCATAGCATAAAATGAACTCAGAAGAACTTTAGAACAATATCCAGGGAACTTCAAAGCTAATTTCTATCTTGCCTTGACTAAAATCGGTATTCACAACTCTACTACTGTGTCAGAAAATCACAAGGTAAAAAATGGGATGGATGGGAATATAGCATGGTAGAAGCCACTGATGACTAAGAGGAACATTGATGCTCAGTTCAGGTTTGTCAAAGAGCGCACTTTGGTCTAGTGGTTAAGGCACCAAGCTAGAAATTGGGAGACCATGAGTTCTAGTTCTGCGTTAGGCTGGCTGGGTGTCTTTGGGCCAATCACCAGGAGACAATGAGTTCTAGTTCCACCTTAAGCATGAAAAGCAGATGGGTGTCTTTGGGCCAATCACCAGAAGTTCTAGTCCCACTTTGGCCATGAAAGCTAGTTAGGTGACTTTCGGCCAATCACCAGGAGACTGTGAATTCTAGTTCCATTTTAGGCATGAAAGCCAGATGGGTGTATTTGGGCCAATTACCAGAAGACTGTGATTTGGGCCACTCACTAGCAGACTGTGAGTTTTAGTCCTGCTGTAGGCATGAAAGACAGCATTCAACTTTGGGCCAGTCACGCTCTCTCAGTCCAATCCACCATAATATTGTTGCAGGGAAAATAGAAGGAAGGAGGATTAGGTATGCTCACAACCTTGAGTTATTTATTAAAAACATAAAAAAAATAAAAGTGGGATAAATAAATGACCTCCCAGACTTTTGGAGGAATGCTCTACAGACAGATGAAAGAAAAGTAGAATTTTTCAGACTGCATGGCTATAGTTCCGTCTGAGAAACCAAATGCTTCATTCCCCAATAAGAACCTCATACCAGCTGGAGGTGTTATAATCCTGATCTGGGGAGGCTTCGCTGCCTCGGGGCTTAGATGAGTTGCCACCCCGGAAGAAAGCATGAATCCTGCTTCTTGCCAGAGAACTCTGCAGGAGAAATTCTGTCTGCCAGCTAAAGCTGAAATGCAAATAGTTCAGGCAACAAGACATTGATTCCAATCATAGAACCAAATCTACAAGAGAAAAGATGAAGGAGAATAAACTCAATGGCCTGCTGTAGAAAAGTTAAAGTCCAGACCTAAAACTTACAGAAATGTTGCAGCAGGACCTGAAACAAACAGTTCATCCAAGAAACCCTCAAAAGTTGCTGAGATTTAGGATTGCTAAGAGTCCTCTAAAGCAGGGGTCCCCAACCCTTGGGCCGCAGACCAGGGGTTGGTTCTAACTTACCTTGCTGCCGGTTCGCTTCCTCCCGCGCCGTGTGGTCACGCCGCATGGGTGCGCGCGCGTTTTGTGCATGTGCGCATGCGCAGTGCAAAAAAAGAAAACCCCCCCCCCAAAAAGGCCAAAAACAAGATGATGACGCATGCGCAGTGCCGGAAACTCGGCTTCTGCGCATGCGCAGAAGAAAAAAAAACCCAGAATTTTTTTTTTTAAAAAAAAAAAAACCCGAAAATTAAAAAAAAAAAGATGGCGGCGCCCACAGACCGGCACCAACCGAACCGGATCCATGACATCATCGTGATATCACCAGGGGGTCGCTACCGGTTTGGGCGAACCGGTCCGAACTGGGAGGAACCCACCTCTGCCGCAGACCATTACCAGGCCACAACCCATTGGGGACTGGGCCACCAAAGTGGCAGGTGAGCACACAAAGCTTTACTTGTGCGTGCGCAGGATTTAGGTTGCGCGAATGAAACCATTCCACCCTGCTGCCGAAATTGCTGAAGCCGCCACCGCTGCCAGTTCATGGAATTAAAAATATTAGGGACCCCTGCTCTATATGGATGATGGTAGATGAATTTCTTGTGTTTAGGGGGTGCAACTTGTTTTCCTAACCACCTGAAAGGCTGATGGGTGATGAGATCATTGGAAGGAAAAGTCTTCTTTACATTTCTTAAGAGAAGGGTTAAAAGATAGGAATTAAAACAGAAAAATTTCTGGGAGTCCAACCACTCCCAGATCTATACCTCAACTGGGTCAAATTTAAAAAAAATCAATCAGAATAGAGCTGGAAGAGACCTTGGAGGTCTTCTAGTCCAACCCCTGCTCAAGCAGAATACCCTATACCCATTTCAAATAGGTGGTTGTCCAGTCTTTTCTTAAAAACCTCCAGTGATGAAGCACCTACAACTTCCGAAGGCAAGTCATTCCATTGGTTAATTGTCCTCACTTTTAGGAAGTTTATCCTTAATTCCAGGTTGCTTCTCTCCTTGATTAGTTTCCATCCATTGTTTTGGAAAATAAGTTGACTCCCTCTTCTTTGTGGCAGCCCCTCAAATACTGGTTAACTGCTACAGTATCATGTCACCCCTAGTCCTTCTTTTCTCTATCTTGATGCACAATTTTCCATTCCATCCTCAGTTATGGGAGAAAAATAATAATAGTAAAGGTCACCCAAAATGGGTTGTTTTTTTGTTGCTAAATTTCAGCAGTGTGAACTCAAGCTACAGGGGGCTCCAATGAGTTGCCGTGGCCACAGATAACCCATAAAGCGATGTGAAACAAACAACAAGGTAAATGCAGCATGTCTGCTCTTGACATCAGTGAGACCATTGTGACAAATCTAAAATTCAATTTAGGCAACAGGAAGAATTGTCAGTCCCCATCAGTCACACGGCAGGCATTCTAAACAACACCTCATTGTTCACCTTTCTTTGTCTTGTCTAATTTCCTGACTAGTTAATTGGTATGTTGTTTGAGGCCCAGCCATTTCTGCAGGTCAAATACAATTTCCTTCTGTTGCTGCTCTGAATTTAAAAGACCACTGTTATCTAGAAGAAGAGTGGTGTGATCTAACATTGTTAAGACAATAATATGGGCCTCAGAGCAATGCCCAGTCCTGCATTAGAGAGGAGGCAATGCCAGAAGAATCAGTATGTAAAGGAGATGGTTCCTCCTTCTTGAAGAGGACGTTTCTAGAATGTCACCATGACAAATATCAGCTAATGAATAGCAAAGAAATTTATTGTCCATTATTCAGCTTAATGACTTTGAGTCATTCTGTTCATTATTTTTTTACTGGAATTAGAAAGAGAGAATTGAAAGGTATCTAAATCTGGTTTGAAAATCCATTTTAAGTTAGAAAGAAAGATTATAGGATACATATTTCTCTCATTTTGATATAGCTGTGTTTGTGGGTATGTGGCTTGATGGAATACTGATTGTGTATTATTTGAAAGACTTTGTAGTAGTATCACAAAAACCTTCAGTCTCCTTTGTCCTTCTTTCTTCATTTTCCATCTCACTCCTCCTGCATTCACTCCTTTTTCTACTCCTTCCTTCTTCTCTGCTATTATTTCCTTCAATCTGTCTTCATCCATCATTTCAATCTTTATTCTTCTTTCCTTTCTCTTTTTCCATCAAATGGTTCCTCCCAATTTTCTCCTCCTCCTTCCTTTTCCTTTTGCTTGTATCTCCCATCTGCTCACTGCAGCCAACTCACCATGGCCAATTTGCCACAGCCAACTCACTGTGGAAAAACTTGCCATAGCCAACTTGCCACAGGACAAGAGTTATCGAAGAAATGGTGGAATAAAATCATTAAAGAAAAAGATGCCAAAGGAGGGACAAAATGAAATGCGAATGACAAAAATTAAAAAAAAATTAAATTATTTTAAATAATTAAATAGAATTATTGAATTGTCCTGTGAGTTTTCCCGTGGTGAGTTGGCCATGGCAAGTTGTTCCATGGCAACAGTGAGTTGTCCCATTCTGGGCCACCCATATAAGACACAGATGTTATCCAAGAGCAGAACTATTCAGTGGCAGCACCCTGACTTTGGAATGTAGGCTTGGTACCATCTCTATTGTCTTAAATATAAGCCAGGCAAATACATTTTTATTATTGCACACCTTTTAAGGATGTATAAATTCATATGTTCCTGTGATAGTTTTATCTTCTCTGATGCTACTTTTACTCTCCATGTTATTGCTGGATTTATTATTTTATCTTTATTACACACACTTTTAACTTCAGTCTTTTCATTGTTTCAGTGAATTTTATTGTAAACCACTTTGAGATTTTTTGGTGGAAAGCAATGCAAAAAGTTTTAAATGCATAAACAAAAAGCCCCTATTATTTTAAATAAATAAATAAAAATCTTTCACCTTTCTCTTTTAGTTTCTGGTAATTGGATATAACTTCTTATTGCGATGATTCTCATTCTCTCTCTCTCTCTCTCTCTCTCTCTCTCTCTCTCTCTCTCTCTCTCATTTTCACTTTCTAGATATGAAATTTAAAATGAATGAACTAAAGGCAGTATTAAAAAAAAACAAAAAAAATATGAGTCTTGGTAAAGTCATATAAAACTAGGCTTCAAGCAGTGTGAACTTTTTCCATATAAAGCATAAACAGGTTTGCGATATATAGTGCAACCTAAATATTTTTAACTAACCTACCCTTCCCTGACCAGCATATTATTATTATTATTATGGGATAATAATAAAGAATGTATTTGAAAGTAGAGAGAGTCAATTTGGTGTAATGGTTAAGCACTGGGTTAGAAACTGGGAGACCATGAGTTCTAGTCCCACCTTAAGCATGAAGCAAGCTAGGTGACCTTGGGCCAGTCACTCTGTCTTCACCCTAGGAAGAAGGTAATGGCAAACCTCTTCTGAAAAACCTTATCAAGAGAATTGCAGGAGAGAGAGGGAGAGAGAGAGAGAGAGAGAGAGAGAGAGAGAGAGAGAGAGAGAGAGAGAGAGAGATTGAAAATGATTGTTAGAAGGTTAGGAGCAAAAGATCAGAAGATCTGCCTTTTGCCAACAAATTGATTATGTTATGAACCAAATCTTGGTTTTTAAAAGTTCTGGAAATCTTGCTATCTCTGTGGATAAAAAAACCCTGTCCTTGAAACTTTTCCACAGGACCTGAAACAGTAGAGAAACTCAAGCTAAATCTTCAAAAAGCAATATTAAAGTGGGAATATTATTGTTGGCATTATGCCAATGTGAATATAATGCCTTTAGATATGAAAGACTGAATTGTGCCCTGTGCTTAAGGAATCATTGAAAGACCAGGAAGCTATTGATAATATCCTCTGGCATACAGTGAATCACATCATTGAATATAGTGTGATAGGAACCAGAGATCAACAAAAATGTAGTTGATTATACTCTGTTTACTAAACCAACATTCTGTTCCAGACAGGATTTATAGTGTATGAATCAGTTATATTATACCTACCAGATGGTTATCTGGCCTTTGCTTAAATACCTCTAAGTGGATATTATATTCAGAAATTCTGGATCTAATAATTTTCTCAAAGACATATGGTATTCCTTAGATGTCATGCCTGCCTCTACGATAGACACAGCTAGCTTCTCACTCATATTACAGAATTAGTAACTCTTGACTCCTTGCTGAAGGTTTTTTCTCTTCCTCATGGATTGTATTCCTATGTTGAACTAAATTTTGGCACATCACACTTGTGAGCAAATGTGTAAAAAAAGGGTTGGAAGTCAAACCACTCATTGAAGATTTTGGCAAACTGTTTGAGAACTAAGGCAAATAGACAATTTCATGATAACATAAATTTCCAAATGTTTTGGGTTTTGTGCATAAATTCACATCCAGTAATAAAACATTCAAAGGAAAGGGTATAGTAGGAATTTATCAACAATGTTTTTAAACAGAGCACAAATATATCAAATTAAGTATTAGGATAGAAACCATTTTGCATCCTTTTCATGTGTCTGAGAAAAACATTGATTTTTGCAGACACATAAACAAGCCAGAGAAAAAAGAAGGAACTGTGTGTAGAAGATCTCTTCAGGAGAAAGAACCAGACAAAGGAAGTTGGGCCTGACCCATCACAAGACCCATCACAAGATCCTCACTTGACACACCCACACCTGAAGCTCTTATAAAGAGAAGATCACTGACACTGACATCCCCTAAACTCCCCTGAAGATGTTACCTAGCCTGGTAATGAAACGTTCAAAAATCAACCCACAAGCTTGGAGAACGAACCTTCATTCTCACATGGAAACTCTCTCTCCTCCAAGTCCCATCAACAGCTACCAGACATAAAAATCAACAAGGCAAAAGTAGTCGCCAGTCTTGTGAATCAACAAAGTAAGGACTTTGGGGGGATAAAAGGGGTCCTCCTAAAGCCAGTCTCCTCTTTGAGTCATCTTGGGATCCAAATGTGGTGGCTTCCATTCCTCTGACTGGTGTTGAGAAGGAAAATGTAGATGAATATGTTTTTGTGTTTGAGTGAGAGAGAAAGAGAAAGAGCAAATGTATACTACATTGTAATCAGTAAGATTTGCTGTTATTATATACAGAACATGTACAGAATAACAGAATTGGAAGGGACCTTGGAGGTCTTCTAGTCCAGCCTACTGCTCAAGCAGGAGACCCTATATAGCAGTGATGGCTAACCTTTTTGTCGTCGTGTGCCGAAAGTGCGCACCCGCGCACGTGACAGCACGTGTGCGTGCTGGCACCCATAATGCAATGTGACCCCCATGCAGGCGCGCACAACCCCCCCATGCTCCCCCGTCCCCTGCACATACGCACGCAACCCCTCCATGCTCTCCCCGTGCATGTGCGCATGACCCCCCCCATGCCCCATTTTGGGCCTAGTAGTCCTCCCTACAGCCTACTGGGACCAAATATGGGCCGCGGGGGGAGACGCGCCACCCCCCCCTGTGATCCCCCTCCCCCCATGCATGCACACATGACTCCCCATGCATGCACGCGCAACCCCTGCGCATGCACGTGTGTCTCCCACATGCGCATCCCAAAAATCAGCTGGCCGGCGGGAGGCACGCGTGCGCATGCATGGTGGAGCTGAGCTGGGCGATGGCTTGCCTGCCCGCAGAGAGGGCTCTACGTGCCAGCTGTGGCATGCGTGCCATAGGTTCGCCATCACGGCTATATAGCATTCTGTGCAAATGTCTATTCAATCTCTTCTTGAAAACCTCCAGTGATGGAACACTAACATAATCTGGAGGTAGGCTATTCCACTAATTAATTGTGCTCACTGATAAGAAATTTGTCCTTATTTCTAGGTTGGGTCTTTCCTTGATAAGCTTCCATCCCTTACTTCTTGCCTTGCCCTCAGGTGTTTTGGAGAATAGGTCGACCCCTTCTTCTCTGTGACAGCCCCTCAAATATTGGAAGACTGCTATCATATCAGTTTTCCTGCTCCTTTAAATTCACTGGGTCTTTGTGCATTCCAAAGAACCTGTTGTTCTTTTTGGGCCACTGAAAGGAATTGGATTTAGTTCAGGGGTGGGTGCTGACTTACCTCGCTGCCGGTTTGCTTCCTCATGCGCCACGTGGGCGCGCGCGCGCATGCACAGTGCTAAAAACCAAGCTTCTGCGCATGCGCAGAAGCAAAAAACAGCTTCGGTGTGTGTGCAGAAGCAATAAACAAGATGGCGGCGCCTATGGCGTCGTCGAGAGAGCCAGTTCAGGGGCGTGTCCAGCCGGCCACCACTGCCGGTTCGGCGAGAGGGGGGAAATTCCTGCTACCAGTTCTATAGAGCCGGTCCGAACTGGCAGGAACCCACCTCTGATTTAGTTACTTCCTGGCTGTGTGCCTGGTCTGCTTTAGCTGCACGTCTCTGGAAAACCCCAATGGAAAGTAAGGTGCTAAACCTGCCCCGATCCGATCCCTTAGGAAAGAAAAGCCTTCTATTTGGTTAAAGCAAAGGGTTCTTTTACTAAGGATGTTGGTTGCAGTAAAGTCAAGCCATCTCTGAAAGTACCACGCTCGCTGGATACAAAAATAAAGGTGTAGGTTTGTCCCCAGTCCATCCCTCCCCCTGTGACCAGTTCGTTTCCAGCCAACCGGAGCTCGCCAAGATGTTTTGAGAACTGTGAGATGTTTGGGGGAAATCCACATATTTCTCAGGGTGCCTGGCCATGGGATACTGGCACAAACAGCATTCGGCTGCTCTGGTCCTTCTCACCTGTCATTCCCCACTCCCAATTTCCTAAAGCAATAGCAATAGCACTTAGACTTATATACCGCTTTACAGTGCTTTACAGCCCTCTCTAAGCGGTTCACAGAGTCGGCATATTGCCCCCAACAATCTGGGTCCTCATTTTACCCACCTCGGAAGGATGGAAGGCTGAGTCAACCTTGAGCCAGTGAGACTTGAACTGCCAAACTGCAGCTAGCAGTCAGCCGAGGTGGCGCAGTGGTCAGAGTGCAGCACTGCAGGCTACTTCAGCTGACTGCTAGGTTTACAGAGTTAGCATATTGCCCCCAACAATCTGGGTCCTCATTTTACCCACCTCGGAAGGATGGATGGCTGAGTCAACCTTGAGCCGGTTAGATTTGAACCGCTGAACTGCAGCTAGCAGTCAGCTGTAGTAGCCTGCAGTACTGCACTCTAACCACTGCGCCACCTCGGCTTTATCACCTATACACACAAAGCTTTATTGTCCTTTCATCTTTCCTGCTTTCATCCTTCCCCCCCTTCTTCCCCCTTTCATCCTTCTCACCTCTCTTCTTCTTTTTATAGCAGGACGCCTGTGAGCCCATCCCAAGCCGAGCCAGGCAGATCAGACATAAGATGGGCTTATGAGATCTGTATGCTTCAACAAACTGGCTGAGTAAGCGACCATAAGTCAAACCTGGGTCCGTGTGTAACAGCAGCCATATATAGATAGTTCTCGACTTACAACAGTTCATGTCGTGACTGTTTAAAGTTACAGTGACACTTTAAAAAGTGACTTATGACCATTTTTCACACTTATGACAGTCGCAGCACCCCCCACGGTCACGTGACCAAAATTCAGACACTTGGCAACTGACTCATATTTATGATGGTTGTAGTGCTCCAAGGTCATGTGATCACCTTTTGTGACCTTCTCACAAGCAAAATCAAGAGGGAAGCCACACTCACTTAACCACCATGTTACTAATTGTACAACCGGAGTGATTCACTTAACATCTGTGGCGAGAAAGGTCATAAAATGGGGCAAAACTCCACTGACAACTGCCTCGCTTAGCAACAGAAATTTTGGGCTCAATTATGGTCATACGTCGAGGACTACCTGTAAATGGAATAAATAAATAAATAAATATAGACATACATATATAATATACACATATCTGATTTTTAGAGTGACAATTCTCTTAGTTTTTGTTGTTCAAATCAGGGATGGGTTGCTCCCGGTTCGGACCGGTTCTCCTGAACCGGTAGCAGCCCGCTGGTGATGTCACGATGATGTCACCGAAACGGATCGGTTGGTGCCGGTCCATGGGAGCCGCCATCTTTTTTATTTTTTAATTTGGGGGCATTTTTTCCCGGGTTTTTCTTCTGTGCTGTGTGTGTGTGTGTGTGTGTGTGTGTGAGGGGTGGGTTCCTCCCGGTTTGGACCGGTTCTCCCAAACCGGTAGCAGCCTTCTGGTGATGTCACGATGACATCACTGAACCTGATCGGTTGGTGCCGGTCCGTGGGGGCCGCTATCTTTTTTTTGAATTTTTTTGAATTTTTTTTGAATTTTTTTTTTAATATATATATTTTTTTCCTTCTGAGCATGCGCAGAAGCCGACTTCCGGCACTGTGCATGCAGTCACCATCTTTTTTTTGGCTTTTTTTTTCCCCCCAGATTTTTTGTTACTGAGCATGCGCATGCGTGCTTTGCGTGCGCGCCCATGTGGCACGCCCACACGGTGCACCCACACGGCACACCCACGTGGCACGCCCACGCAGCGCACCCACGTGGTGCGCCCACACGGTGCGGGAGGGAGCGAACCGGCAGCGAGGTAAGTTGGAACCCACCCCTGGTTCAAATCCATGTTCATGTTGCCTTTTATTTCAATTTAGTTCATAGGGCGGTGTTTCCCTTTTGAATTTTGAAATTACCAAACCAGAAGAATTCAAACCTAAGGAATGACATTCCCTGTCAGTCTGAGTCTGAGATCAATTCAAAGTACTAATATTGAAATGTTAGCTTAACCAGTATGTATATGTTCCCTTAGTGAGCAATTCTCCCGTGTGTATTTCTCTGTGTGTACAGACATAGTGCAAACTCTCTCACACACATATCTGCATGCATATGAGGTTTTGGTGGATGAGCTGGCCTGCGCACATACAGGAAATTCTTGACAAATTATTACAGAGAGTGAAGAAGGTTTTGAACAATATTTCCAGTTTTCTCTTACTAATCAATAAGCTTGGTTTTTATCCCCCAGAGACTCTTCTGTTTAAAAAGGGAGAAACGGTGTCTTTATTTCTGCTTTGCTGTTGGTGTTTTAAAGCCTTGCTATATGCATCAGTAACAGCACAGTTGGTGAGCTGTTGAAAGAAATACTTTTGATAGCAGCATGAAAGCCTCTTTTTTTTTTAATTCAGCAGAAATGGGAATTTACAGTATGGTCCCATCCTCCCAAATCATTCTACGTCATGCCGTCTAACTATACGACTTCTCCCATCAAAACTAGATTCTACCTAGGATGTACTATCAGAATAAAAGAATAAAAAAGTTGGAAGGGACTTGGAGGTCTTCTAGTCCAACCCCCTGTTCAAGCAGGAAACCTTATACCATTTCAGACAGAGGGTTATGGAGCACCCAGAACTTCTGGAGGCAAGTTGTTCCACTGGTTAATTGTTCTCACTGTCAGGAAATTCCTCCTTATTTCTAGGTTGGTTCTTTCATTGATGAGTTTGCATCCATTGCTTCTTGTCCTGCCCTCAGGTGCTTTGGAGAATAGCTTGACCCCCTCTTCTTTGTGGCAGCCCCTGAGATAATGGAACACAGCTGTCATGTCACCCATAGCCCTTCTTTTCATTAAACTAGAAATACCCTATTCCTGCAACTGTTCTTCATATGTTTTAGCCTCCAGTCCCCTACTACCGGTATTATACCTTTTTTAAAAGAGAAAAAAGGTATTTTTTTTAACTACACAAAAATTCTCAAGTTTCCATCAGTGCCACTTGGCAGAAATCCTCTCCCACCCCATAAGCCATCCTCTTCTTACCGTGATCATTTGAACAAAAGGTTACAACTCCAAATCCAATGTCTTGGCAAAAGAGCTGTCTCAAGAGGAGTACAGGAGGGGTTTTTGATCAGAGGAAGAAAGAGAGAGAGAGATACTCTGCTGTGAGAGATCCTTTGTGTAGGACAACTGTTGAATCACTTGCCTGCAGGGTTAGTGGAGTTCAAAGCAGCGAGAGATATTCAGGAGAAGATAATGAAAGGGATAGAGAGATTTACTATGAGGTTGTCTCCTCTGGACAAATATTGTGATTAGTCCAGAGGGGAACTGAAGATGTGAAACTTGATTTTGATGCTGAGATCCTAGAAAAAGTGCAGAGAAGAGTAAAAAGATGATAAGGAGTCTGGAGGCTAAATCATATTATGAATGGCTAAGGGAAGTAGGTATCTTTAACCTACCAAAGAGAAGGCTTAGGAAAGACTTGATAGCAGTCTTCCAATATGTGAAGGGCTGCCACAAGGAAGAGAGCATTTTATTCTCCAAATGACCAGAGGGCAGGACAAGAAGCAATAGCTGGAAGCTCATCAGAGGGAGATCCAACCTCAAAATAAGGAGGAATTTCTTAACAGTGAGAACAATTAATCAATGGAACAGCTTGCCTCCTGGAGTTGTGGGTACTCCATCACTGGAGGTTTACCAGAAGAGGTTTAGCACCATTTGTCCAAGATGGTGTAAGGTTTTCTTCTTTGGGCCAGGGTTTGAACTACAAGACCTCCAAGATCCCTTCCAGCCCTATAGAGCAGTGGTTCTCAACCTTCCTAATGCCTTCTGAGTAAGGGGTTGGACCAGATGACCCCCAAGATCACTTTTAACCCTGTTATTCTGTTATTGTGACATTTTCTTTTCCAAAAAGCTGCATGAACATTCATATTTATGTGGGTGTTCATTTTCCAGAAAATACACTTTTTAAAAGCATTTTATTTTTTAACTACGGGCATCACCATGTATACCACTCTCCAGTCTATGCTGAACATTTCAGGACTAATTTTCATCCAAGCTTAGATCTACAGCGGAGAATTTGGCACAGTGCTGAACTTGAAGGAAAACCGGCTTTCAACTCTCATATGAAGCTAGGGAATAGAAAGAGGGGAAAATGCAGATAAAAAATGTGCATTCCCCTCCCTCTACCCTCCTGAGTATTCGTATCGTAAGTAGCCTAGGACCGTGGAGTTGAACGCAGGTCTGAAACCTCATAGGCATGCAAATCTCTTTTGCATTTGCAACAATGGTGAAATTACTAAGGGAAAAGAACCCTTTCCACAACAGCCTGGCTTAGAACTGCCCCTGCTGGCTGTCCCCACTGCTGTGAGCTGCAGCAGTAAGTAGTTTTCTTTTCAGGGTCATTAAATCTTGAATCCAGCGCATTGCCATATCGGTTCTCAGCAGTGCCCGGAATCAGCATTTCTGCCTTGCAGCCGTTTAAATCTTTCCACACCCTGCTCTGTACGTCTGAGCTAGTTGGCAGCGCCTGGCTTTCTCCCAGTGGGAGTTCATCTCTCCGATTTGTCGTGCTGCTCCCCCCACCACCCCATCTTTTCTTTGCCGAGCAATGAAGACATTGCAAGAAACAATATTCAGCTTCCCCAATGTTTGCACTGATGGTCTGAGTAATGGGAGCCGTTCCAAAGCCAATTGCATATTCAGAAGACGAAACTGAATACCGAAGGATTAACTACTGCATTGAAACCAAAACTAATATAACCAGGGCTCCTTTCTTTGAACAAAGCGCGAGAGCGAGAAAGGAACAGGTGGCATTTTAAGTGTAACCAAGATTAACCCATATTCAATGATTTTTAAAGCATTCCTATTGACTCTAATAATGAGTTCTAATTATGCATTCTTAGGAAGAATATAAGTTAGGCTGAGTTTTCCCAATTAGAATTTGGAAGCCGTTCCAGTTATCTCCCTCGTACAGTACAGAGTATATAATCAGCTTGAGGATTCAAACCGTGCAAAGCCCATTAAAAATAACACGACTTTCCAGGCGGCTGTGATAGACTACCTCAAGTAATTGTCACATTCCCACTCCTGCTCCTGGCCAAAAGTGGCAATTACATCACTATTTCCAAAAGAGATACTTGTGCCAAACACAATAGCAAAAACAAATGATACGGTCCTTGGTTGAATCTGATGCCTGGCAGAGAAATGGGAAAACAGGACCTGTTGTGTGGGGGTGAAGAAGCAAGAGCAATAGCAATAGCACTTAGACTTATATACCGCTTCATAGTGCTTTACAGCCCTCTCTAAGCGGTTTACAGAGTCAGCATATTGCCCCCAACAATCTGGGTTCTCATTTTACCCACCTCAGAAGGATGGAAGGCTGAGTCAACCTTGAGCCGGTGAGATTTGAACCGCCGAACTGCAGCTAGCAGTCAGCTGAAGTAGCCTGCAGTGCTGCACTCTAACCACTGTGCCACCTTGGCTCAAGCAAAATGTATGAAACAGGCAACACATCTCCTATTCTAATGGTATAGCCTTGTGTTGCTTGCAGAGATGTATCTCAAAATGTAGAATATATAAGGCCAAGTCACCTTCCAGGCAAGCTTGATTGTAGGTGGCTTCAAACATACTGTACGTCTTGTGGTTGTATTGACCACAGTTGGCTTTCTTTGGGGATTCTTCAGACTTTCATAGGTGATGAATTCTCTTTTAAAGGAGAATATTTGTAGCTCAGGGTGGAAATGAGGGGCCCTTGGTGTTCTCTGAGCTTGGCTGTTTTCGTGCAGATGTTTCATTACCCACCTAGATAACATCATCAGCGCTAGGTTAGCTAGCTGAATTCTCTTTTGCTTGAGGTGTTGAAACAGAGGCAGAAATTCAGTGGTGGGATTCAAATTTTTTTACTACCGGTTCTGTGAGCGTGGCTTGGTGGGCATGGCATGACTTGGTGGGCATAGCAGGGGAAGGATACTGTAAAATCTCCATTCCCACCCCACTCCAGGGGAAGGTTACTACAAAATCCCCATTTCCTCCCAATCAGCTGGGACTCGGGAGGCAGAGAATAGATGGAGGCAGGGCAAG
>QLTV01001147.1:877420-896095 GCA_003457575.1 Thermophis baileyi | reverse complement strand
CCCCATTTCCTCCTGATCAGCTGGGACTCGGGAGGCAGAGAATAGATGGGGGCGGGGCCAGTCAGAGGTGGTATTTACCGGTTCTCCGAACTACTGAAAATTTCCATTACCGGTTCTCCAGAACTGGTCAGAACCTGCTGAATACCACCTCTGGGCAGGATGTCCATCTCTCAAGAATGCTCTAGACTCCTTAGCTCAGTCAAGGGTTGGTCCGGGTGATCTCCAAAGTCCGCTTCAACCCTTGCTTTCTACAGTTCTTTGAATGTGAAGATGCAAAGACACATCATCAATATCCATCTAACCTGTATACTGGCTTTCCCTATAATTTTCTATCTATATATTTAACAAAGAGGCTGACCCCTGCTTACCTGCCAAGCTATGACAAGTAGGTGTGCATGAAGAATCACGCCTATTCATCCACCCACCCATCGCACACACTTACTCAACATCTCTATAGCTGTTATATGTGAGAGTTCTATATTTAGTTAATTGAAATCGATCTTTCCTGGTGTTGGCAGAGCTGCTGACATGCGAGGCGAGGTGTACGAGCGTTCCAATTTCTCAACGTTTTGCAAAAGTTTTGCTTAAAAATCTCCTGGATTTCTGGCAAGAGACAAAGTAAAATAAAGTATGGAAAAGGAAACAGCCTTCCTAGCATTCCAAATGGTGCAACCGATTGTGAAGTTGCAGCATCATTAAGCCAATGCGCCACCATGTCCACTTATACCTCAGAATTGTTCTATGAACTGTATGGACTCACAGTGGGGTTCTGGGTGCAACTCAAAGTCCCAATTGTCACCTATAAAGTTCTGTAGAGATTCTCAGTCATCCAGGTCATGGTTGTCCCAAAGTTGCTTTTTTTTTTTCCCCTCAGGAGGCAACTGGACTTTCTTGTTTTTTCTTTAAGGATGTTTCGCTTCTCCTCCAAGAAACTTCTTTAGCTCTGACAGGATAGTGGGGAATGGAAGGATGTATATTCCTTGCAGACAGCTGGTCATTTGCATCCATTTATTATTATTATTATCATTATTATTATTATTATTATTATTATTTATAAAATTTATATGCCGCCCAACTCCCGAAGGATTTAGATGCTTCAACAACCCTCTAAAAGGATGCAAATGATCAACTGTCTGCAAGGAATATAAATCCTTCCATTCCCCACTATCCTGTCAGAGCTGAAGAAGTTTCTTGGAGGAGAAGCGAAACGTCCTCAAAGAAAAAACAAGAAAGTCCAGTTGCCCCCTGAGGGGGGGGAAAGCACCTTTGGGACACCTATAAAGTTCTTCAAGCAAAGGGGCTAGGTTATTTGAGGGATCACCACTCCTCAGTTGTTTCTGCCTGTATCATTACATCCAACAAGATGGGGATGTTCTGGGCCCCATCTATCAAAACTGCCACTAGGTGGGAATCAGGAAGCATCTCTTCTGTATTGAAGCACCTGCCCTCTGTAACACCATTTGTAATAGTATGTGGAATCGTTTTGGGAGACCAAAGGAAGAGTTGCAACCTAGACAATGAATAGAATAGAATAAGGGAATGGAATAGAAGAGAATAGAAAAGAATAGAAGAGAATAGAATAGAAAAGAATAGAAGAGAATAGGAAAGAATAGAAAAGAATAGAAAAGAATGGAATGGAATGGAATGGAATGGAATGGAATGGAATGGAAGGGAAGGGAAGGGAAGGGAAGGGAAGGGAAGGGAAGGAAAGGAAAGGGAAGGGAAGGGAAGGGAAGGGAATAGCACTAAGACTTATATACCACTTCATATTGCTTTACAGCCCTGTCTAAGTGGTTTACAGAGTCAGCATATTGCCCCCAACAATCTGGGTCCTCATTTTACTGACCTTGGAAGGATGGAAGGCTGAGTCCACCTTGAGCTGCTCAGAATTGAACTCCTGGAGTGAACTGTGAGTTATATTGCAGTATTGCATTCTAACCACTGCACCACCATGGGTCTTCAGAAGAGAAGAGAAGAGAAGAGAAGAGAAGAGAAGAGAAGACTTTATTGGTTGAGTGTGATTAGACACACAAGAAATTTCTCTCTGGTGCATAAGCTCTCAATGTACATAGAAACAACAAAGTAATATAATCATAAGATACCCACAGAAGAAGGTAGTAGAAAAGATGAGAAGGATAATAGTATGGTCTGATAAATGAAATCTGAGACTGAAGGAGGGGTAGGAATGGAGATAGCATCTCAGAAGGGACCCTCCCTAGTTTGTGGGAGAGGAAAATAAGAGAGGGAAGAGGTATTTTCAGTCTTGCAAGATTCGTGTCAGCCCTTTGAGATAATCTACACAAGAATCACTACCTCTATTGAAAGGTTACAATACCAGAATCATAAAAGTTTCAAAGCACTTTTATCCCTTTTTATTTTTATTTTCCAGAAAACTAGGGAGGGTCCCTTCTGAGATATTCCCCCCCCCCCACACACACTCCATCCTTCCTTCAGACTCAAATTTCATTCATCAGACCAGTGGGTAGACTACTGCTCTTCCTCCTTTCTCCCAAGGTCATTTCCACATACCATTACACAACTGAGATTTGTAGATCCCCAACCCTGCTAGCATTTTGGAAATATTTAAAGACAGGGATGTCCTCTTGTGATATGATATAGTAATTGATTGATGTAATAACTAGTAATAAATATTACAGTAATTTGCCCTCTGTGGTGTTAGGTCGCCAACTGACCAAAAGGCAGCTTGACAAGTCCCAGCTACAGTTAAATGGTCCCAGGCTGCTTCTTGGTAATCAGTTAATAACTTTGATCTAAAAAATAAAATAAAATAGGCAGGACCATATTTTCTTAGATGGGAGACCATGAGGAGATCCCAGGGTTGTAGGCTAAATTAGAAAACTGGAATAACTCCCTAGAGAATGACAGTGGCAATCCACTTCCCTCTTATTGCCCAAAATGTTATATGGATATGGCCATGTAATCACCAAGAGCCAAGCTTGACTAGAAAGAGACTTCGCTTAATTTGCATTTAGGAGAGAAGTCCAGGTAAGCAAATTGGAAATGCACATTAAAAAAATAGGTAATGGAAGCTCCCCCTTCCCAAACCCGCAATCCTAATTAGAGTTCATGCATCTTCACTTATAAATAAACTCTTAGATAGATGCTGTACGTTTTTGGCATGACATCTTAATAAAAAAAAAATGCTATTAGCTAGTTTATGTGTATGAAATCATATAAAAATGGAATTAGCAATGAAGTTTGTTGAATGCTTCGGAGCGAAACTGGATAAGAATAACCATGATTATTTTTCATCACCTATGTGAAATAGACTGCATTTTGAGAGAGAGAAATGGGAAAGCTACTAGCTGATCTAAGCGGAATAGTAATAAACATATTACAGTATTTGCTACTGCTATAGAATTTGGTGGCTTTGGGCTACTCCTTATTGGCTCTGTTCAAAGAAAAGCTTGTGTTTTAATTTTTTAAAGACCTTTTTTTTAATTTTGTGAGCTTTTCTCAGCCAGACATGTTCAAAAGCTTCCCTTCCCTTCCCCCTCCCCCCCCCCCTTTGTTTTGTTTGTTGGAAAGGAAAATCCCGATCCTTTCTTTGGNTTTTTTTTATTTTGTTTTTCTTTCTCAGCCAGACTTGAAAAAATGCCTTCCCTTCCCCCCCCCCCCCCCCCATTGTTTTGTTTTGTTGCAAGGCAAATTCCAGATCTTTCCTTTGGTGGAATTTCACACTCCCTGCAATTGTCACTAGGTTCATAATTCCAATGGTGTATTCCCCCCCCCCTTTTGCCATCGAGATGAGAGCCAATGTCATGTTGTCCATAATAAGGCTGTTCTCCCTGGAAGGAAGAAATGGCTCTAATTTCACCATGAAATGGGCCTGCATTTTATTTGCCCTAAATAGATGCAAATGGTGTTGTGTGTTCTGAAATAACTAGGGCATGTGATACTTCCTGTTATATTTTCCTCTGAGTATGTTGGGACTTGAAGCCTATCATTGTACTGTATATTCCTTGACATACCCCTTGATTTTCCTCAGTTCTGTTCAGGACAACATCCAGCATGGTTTTTATTGTGTAGTGGGCTTCAGTAGGCAAGAAGCAAACCAACATAGCTACAACAGCATTTATTGACTCAAAACTGGAACTGAGGAACAGCAGGCAAATGCCTGTAATTTATACTCTAGGCCCACAGGGCCTTAACCAATCATAATCCTTGAAAAAGCCCGCCCAAATATGAATGTTCTAAGTTTCCCTCCAAAACAGTTGGAGTTAACAGTTAGGGTCATCTAAAGGTTAGTTTCACTTTAGCAGGGCTTAACACAACTATATATATTCAATACATAAAAGTTTTTATTTATTTATTTAACTGTCTTAGAGTCGGGACGTTCAAGTGCAAAATTACTGGCCTAGATGAAGTCAGAAGAAGTAGAGCAGATAACAAATTCAGGATCCTCTGGAGAAAACCCCAAAGTAGAAGAAAGTCAAAGTCAAATTGGAATCAATGGTAAGTACAGGTAGTCCTCGACTTACGATCACAATTGAACCCAACATTTCTGTTGGTAAGTGAGACAATTATTAGTCTTGCCCCATTTTATGATGACTTTTCTTGCTACAGTTGTTAAGTGAATCATTGCAGTTGTTAAGTTAGTAATATGTTGGTTGAATGAATCTGGCTTCCCCATTGACTTTGCTTATCAGAAGGTTGCAAAAGGTGATCACATGTCTCCAGGTTTCCCCCTTTCCCCCAACTCCCTCCCCACATAGTTCAGGCAGACTGGTATCTAGTGAAGCAAAGCTGGAGCAAAAAGATGGCAGTCCTGAGAGAATAACGGTATCTTCTAGCCAACATATTTCTTACCAGTAAAATGAAATTCTGGAACTTCATCTCTCCTAATGTCTGGCTTCTGTGCTTCAAACTGTGGCCAAGAAAACGGCAACAACATGTCACCAGCAGCTAAGTTTGACTCAGAAGAGACTTTATATTTACTTCATTTATCTTCCTGCAAGTTCTTCTGCACGGATGGTCCCTGGCTTCAAAATGGAGGGTGGAATCAGGTGCACCTCTGTCCTTCTGAATACGTTTTGAAGGCATTGTTGGAAGGGAGAAGGCACGCAGTTTTAATCACCCAGTTGAAGCCATGACGGTTGCATGGATCCCCCTGTCTTCATCGTCAAATTGAACAAAAACACAAGTTTCTGAGATGGAGAAGAACTGAAAGGAAAGAATGACACCAGAGTATTCAAAATACACTAACAACTCAAGCACCTCTCCTAATAATGAACATGATTAATACTAAGCTCCACTCAATGCTCTCATCCCCACAAAGCTTAGTTCATTTTGTTGTGCACACTGTAGTTTTTCAGATCAGGCTGTTAATTATGAGCTGGAATGAATCACTAGTGTTATAACCTGATTTTCTAATGAGTTTCCCATAAATTTGCTTTTTTTCATCTTGGCATGTCCACGAAAAATGAATATGAATTCTACACAGTTCCCGTAGAATGCCTATGGACTTTTTCTTTTTCAAGGCCACACTGTGATAGAGACACACAAAATAGACATTATAAGGACATAGTTCTTTCTTTCTTTCTTTTTAAAAAGTTTTTTTATTTTTTATTTTTTTACAAACATATCATTGTGTGAACAGTGTGGTACCAGAATGTCTTACATTTTAGTACAAATAAGGTTGTAGAACAATATTCTTCATATTTAATACAGTTGACAATCTTATAAATTTTTAGTAATAGTACACATATTTTGTTGAATTCTTTCATTCTTTGATTATTCGATATTTCAGCATGTTATTTTTATTCCAATCTACAAATTCTAAATGTCATTCCTTTTACTACAAATAAAATATTAATAATCATATTTATTGTGTTTAAACAAACTTATATAGTTCTAATAGAAATACGCAGATTTATACTAAATTATAATCCTCCATTTTTTATAGCACATATTTCTAAAGGCTGTGGCACGTGTTGTCAGATGTGCCTCCATTCAAAACCCAAGAAAGAAAACCCCCAACTCCATGTGTAGAGAAAGGTACTTTTACTGGGTAAGAACTGATAGCAACAAGTAGAAAGCAAGCTCTGAGGCTAAAGGCGCGAAAATTACATATTGAAAGCAAACCCAAATCCCTCCCCCCATGGTCAGCCTGGGATGGTCAGGACCCAGGCTGACCATCCAATCGCCATGCCCCCAAGATGTCATGTGGGGCGCATCTTCAGGTGGAACCATCGCATCTGGAGCTGAGACGGTTGACCTTGAGCTGGCTGTAAACATGTCCAGCCAGCAGCGCAGTAGATGATGAGAACTTCCCTCCCTCGGCTCTCTAATCAGACATATATGGAGACATCTCCAGCACAGCTTCCACCCCCCCAAATACCAAAGCCTCCCTTCTGCCCCCGTTTTCTATGGCAGCCGATAGCAAGCAAGCAGCATGGAGGCTGACATGTGTACTCAAACTCTGAAACATAATTCAAGACCACTTATTGCTGGACAAGGCTGCTCTGAGATACTTACCACCATGATGATAAGTTCACCTTGCTACCTAGATAGCAGGTAATGGAAGCAACCAGAGAAGTCTATGGGTATAGCAAAAGAAGACTTGTGACATTTAAGAAATTGTTAAAGATCTGGCTGCTCTCCCAGGCCTTTTAGATAGGGTTATTGTGGGATCTACTTTAGTTATGGTTCATTTGTTTCTTTATTCATTTGCTTATCTGTTTTGGTGCCTACAAGTCCAGGTTGACTTCTTGGCAAGATGTTCAGAAATGGTTTGCCGTCACTTATTTTCTTCCTGGGACTGAGAGAATAACTGGCTCGAGGTCATCCAGCTGGCTTCATGCCTAAGGCAGGAGTAGAACCTGATTTCTAGCCTGGTGCCTTTGAACACAACACCAAACTGGCTCTTCCAGTTGATTTATAGTTGGCGTCTTGAAGCTGAACTAGGACATTTTCTGCATGCTTGGGCTTGGGCTTTATAGTTGGCGCGAAGTTCTTCCAATCTATTGTGCTGTCTGTATTTGTATTTGTTCTCTTTTGATTTGTAAGCTGTCTAGAGTTGTCAAGGAGTCAGATGGCCTCAACATTTGGTAAATAATAAAATAAAATATTATTTTTTTAAGAAAACTAAGCTCTTAATCAAATCAGTCAAAATCAACCCTGACTGTTCTTTGGAAGGACAGATACTGAAGCTGAACCCCAGATACTTTGGCCACCTAATGAGAAGAGAGGACTCATTGGAAAAGACCCTGATGTTGGGAAAGGTGGAAGCCAAAAGGAGAAGAGGACAGAAGAGGATGAGATGGTTAGATAATGTCATTCATGCAATGAACATGAATTTGGGCAAACCCCAGGAAACAGGGGAGGATGGGGGGGGGGTGTCTGGCATGCTACGGTTCATGGAGTCACAAAATGTTAGAAACAATCTAGTGACTGAACAACAACAGCAGCAGCAACAAGGACTTGATTCTCCACTTGCTTTCCTACTATGTTAAGCTTAGGATGATGTTGAACAATGCTTTCCTCTTGTTCTTCAATGCCCCTGATTCTGGGTTGAATAGAGTATCAGAACAATTGGATAACAAACTTGGCACCTCCTAGGAAAAACTCATCCTTGTCACCCACTTCAGCCTTGGGTTTCAAATGTGTCTTATTAAAATTGATTACAATTGTCATAGTGTAATTACATAATCGAGTAGTGTACTCACAGTTCATTGCAAATTAAGTTAGGAACAGTGGAAGGAATTGACACAACCATTTAAAAACCTAGAATGTAAAGTTGGAAAGAGAACTTGGAGACCATCTACTTCAACATCCTACTCAAGGTAGGAACCCAGCTCTATCTTTTCCTGCCAGTTAGCCATCCATCTTTAAAAATTTCCATTAAAAGAAAGTCCACCACTTCCCACAGTCTCCTGTTTCACCAAAGAATGCTTTTTCCCATTGAGAAATTACTCTAGATGGCTAATCAAAACTGGCTCATTGCAATTTAGAATAGAATAGAATAGAATTCTTTATTGGCCAAGTGTGATTGGACACAAAAGGAATTTGTCTTTGGTGCATATGCTCTCAGTGTACATAAAAAGACTACATTCGTCAAGAATCATAAGATACAACACTTAATGATTGTCATAGGGTACAAATAAGCAATCAAATCATACTAGGAAACAATATCAATATAAATCATAAGGATACAAGCAACAAAGTTACAGTCATGCAGTCATAAGTGAGAGGTTATCACTGTTATCATTATTATTTGTTGTGGGGTCACACACTCTTTTAAGGTAAGATAACCTTTATTATCACTTTTTTTTTCTGTGAACACACTGGCGCACATGTAGTTCTGATTATCCTCTGACGTCTGTGTCTGTCTTGTTGGGTTGCAGAAAAAAATCAGACAGTTATAGAGGTGCAGATGACAGACTCCATAATTCCTCTGTAGAACTGTCTCAGCAGCTCCTTGGGCAGTTTGAGCTTCCTGAGTTGGCGCAGAAAGAACATTCTTTGCTGTGCTTTTTTGATGATGTTTTTGATGTTAGGTATTCATTTTAGGTCTTGAGATATGATAGAACCTTTAAGTGCATTAATAAGAAATGCCAGTTACATTCTGAGTCATATACTTTCAAATTCTGTTTTCCAACCAGTACTTTTTACCACACTACTTCACTTGTGTGTGTATGTATATATATGTATGTGAGAGAAAGAGAGAGAGAGAGATATTGACAGGTGAATTATGAGAATAATAAAATTCTGGAAAGTCATCTTACCGAAGTGATCTCATATGAGCTCATATAGATTTATTTTTCCACATAACAAACTGTACCATTCTGTGAGGCATACTTGTCTTTCATTATGTGTACGGAAAGCTGAAGAAATGTTGATCTTCTCTTCTTATCTTGTTTACTGCATTTTAAATGAGAAGAATTCATTTATATCCTCTTAGGCCACATCTAAATGAAGGGAAAGAAGCAACAACAGCAAGGAGGGGAAAAAAATTAGATTAAAAGCAAGAAAAGTAATACTACTAAGTATGGAATAATAAATCATAAGTATACAGAAGCCGTGTTCTTTTGGGACAGGGACAGAGATGTATTTATGAGCTTCCAGGGAGAACTAAAATATTGTGGGATTTTCAGAGAAAAGATAGCTGACAGACAAAATGGAACTGGGTTTTTTTTTTCAACAGTGTGACCAGGCTCTAAATCAAAGTCTTTGTCAATCTGAGCCACATTTTAGTGGTTTAAAATAATTTACATGAATCTTGAGTCACTATGGTTAACATTATGCTTTAGAGGTATTTCTTCGGTTTGGGGAAAGTTTTGAAAATCCTTTGGGAAATCTATGGGGCAGATACTTTTAAAAGAAATAATTCCGTTTCAATATTTACCCTACCATTGTTAGCGTAATATAAGTGGTGCGGTGGCCTAGAGGTGAAGCTTTTGCCTCATAATCAGGAGGCTGTGAGTTCGATCCTAGGTAGAGGCAGATATTTCTCTCTGGGCACAATGAGAATATATCTGCTGAATATAACTCCGCATTGGTGACAGGAAGGGCATCCGGCCAGTAAACACTCAGCTCCATTCAGTTGCCCAGACTCCACCCATCAAGAGATTATGGGGTCACTAAAAGGGGATGATGATGATGGTTAGGGTAATATACAACACTCCTGTGCTTCAGGACATGGTAGCCCCCAAGGTGAGATTCACATATCTTCTCCTGTCCTTCTGTAAGGGCCTGAAGATCTAGCTCTGCCAGTTGGCCTGGGCCCAGGGCAGGGGTGCACCACTGTGGTGAGGGCTATCGGATTACAAAAGACCCCACCTCTCCCCATGTGCTTTCTGCCCTCTTCTCCCCCCATTGTTTAATTGTAAATTATGGTCAGCCAGATGTTCAGACTACATTTGGCATTTTCATCTACCTATCGAGTCCTTTCAAAGGACCTGGGATAAGCAGATGTGGATGTTTGATGGTGTTACAGATATCAACACAGGATGTAAGCTGTTTCGAGTAAAGTTGCCTTTTGCAATTGACTGATGGAGGGCTTGTCAATGCCTATGGTGTTCAAGTGGTGTTCCAGTTGTTTTGAGAATGCAGCCAAGGTGTGTATCACTATTGGTACCACCTTTGCTTGCCTTTGCCACAATTGTTCTATTTTTATTTGCAGGCCTTTGTATTTTTTTTTATCTTCTCCAATTCTTTTTCTTTTATTCTGCTGTCTCCAAGTACTGCCACATTCACTATCCAGACTTTTTTTTTTTTTTTCTTTTTTTTTTACTAATTTCTGGTGTGTTATGTGGCAGGTGTCTATCTGTTTGAATTCTAAAGTCCCAGAGCACTTTAGTTTCTTCATTTTCTATGTCTTTCTCTATTTTATGGTCCCACCGGTTCTTGCTTGCAGGCAAATGGTATCTCTTGCAGATCTTCCAATGCACCATTGTTGCTACTTTGTTGTATTTTATTGCTTTCTTATTTAAATGTTTACCAGTTTTTTAATGTTTGTAAGCTGCCCAGAGTCGCCTCTAGACAAGATGGGTTCATTTATTCACTACAATATATTTAGTTGTCCCCCCCCCTTACCATCACCATTTAATGGAGACTGATTGTTTTGTATTTCACCATTTTAACAATAAAAATAATTTAAAAAAGATGGTGGGTATGACTGCAATCATCAACTTCTTTTAATGACCCCATAACCCCTTGTGGGGTGGAGTCTGGGCAACTGAACGGAGCTAGCTGAGTGTTTAATGGCCGGATGCCCTTCCTGTCGCCAATGCAGAGTTTTGTTCAGCAGATATATTCTCATTGTGCCCAGAGAGAGAGAGAAATATCTACCTCTACCTAGGATTGAACTCACAGCCTCCTGATTGTGAGGCGAGAGCTCCACCTCTAGGCCACCGCAACACTCGTGGGTATGACTGCAATGAAAGACCTTAAATGTACTCAAAGATACTCTTAATTCCAGGCCAAATCTTTGCCCTAACAATTTTCTTCTCCTGCCAATTTGCAAATGTATTAAGAATAGGAATAAGCAGTCTTTTTCACAGACATTTGTCTTTAAACAAATATATTAATTAATCATATTCATTTAATAACCATTGCATTTGTAATAATTTGGCCCCATGGTTGATAAACAATGCAGAGCTAGGTGGAAATTGTACAGATTTTGTACACCATTTTTGATAGCAATAGAAATAGCACTTAGATTTATATACCGCTTCACAGTGCTTTACAGCCCTCTCTAAGTGGTTTACAGAGTCAGCATATTACCCCCCGACAATCCGGGTCCTCATTTTACCCACCTCGGAAGGATGGGAAGGCTGAATCAACCTTGAGCCGGTGAGAATCAAACTGTCAAACTGCTGGCAGCCGGCAGTCAGCAGAAGTAGCCTGCAGTACTGCATTCTAACCACTGCACCACCTAACCACTGCACCACCTGCATTCTAACCACTGCTAGACCTAAGATTCTCTTACTGGGGAAAAACTAAATATTTATCTTGGTGCACTGTTTCACTCTTGAATGTGTTTATGTGAATATTTTCTCTTAATGTGTGCCTTTTCTTGTGTAACTGCTTAGGTGCAAACTGTCTCTTAATCTTCTCAAAACATAAGCATACATCACATTCAGGTTCGCTGATTTAGTCAGCAGATCCCAAACTGACTTTTTTTGTAAATGGGTTCTGCAGTGATTTTTTTTTCTTCACATCTTGCCTTAGAAAAGAAAGTGTCAAGCACCAGGAAAATCAGGAGAACCAGTCAGTTCAAATGAGTATAAAAATTTATTGTAAGTTTAAGTTCTCTACAAGAATCTGAACTACTAACAGCCAAGGTAAATTAACAGGAGATAAGAGTAGAAGGAATTCAAGGTGGTCTGGACTTTGATCTCTTGTGGGCTTGAAGGGACTCATGACTGATGATGTGTTTGACCCCTCCCTCAGTCTCAGCCCGGTCATCTCCTACAGAAAATTGCATGAATAAGATATCCTCTGGCTTCAGTAGTAAAATGGATTTTTATTATCATTTATTCACATCCAGCAATAAGTACAGCAGATGACTGTGCTTAATCAACATTGGCCAATCTCAGAAAGCAAAATAGGGTTGGACTTATTTAATAATTGGAAGAGAAACCTTCAGAGTCATAGATTGGGATATTGGAAAAAAAAATAGCGACAAACCAGTTTTGTGCCCCTGCCAAAACAGCACATGTCCCTAAAATCACCTCAAGTCCAACTCAGACTAAGAAGACTTTGCTTTTGATATACTCAGCAATAATCTGTCATGCCCTGGGTTAGTTAAGATGGCCTTGCATTTCCACATTATCACTTCCATCTCTCATCTTAAAATTTAAGAATATTTACTAGAATATTTATCTTTGCCATAGATCTAGTTGAAGTAATTAGCTGGATAGCTGAAATGCCATCAGTTCCATGGGCGTTATTCAGCATGTTTCTGTGTTTGGAGAAATGGGGGGGTAAAAAGACTGATAAGAGAAGTCAAAACAAATCAACCAAGCTACAAAATCCAGTCTGGATTCAATATGAGAGATCCATGATCAAAGCATTCTAAAATCTTTTCCTCAGATTTAAGCAACCATCTGCCTCTGTAGTCAATTAGCATTATGCTGATGAGTTGAGAGGTTAAGGGTTCTCATCATTTCTTTTAACTGATATCAACAATTTCCCAAACAAATGTTAGGCACCAAAGGGGTAATGAAAGCTAGTCATACTATATATCACTCCCCTCCTCTTATCTCAGAACAATGTAGGGAGTTAAATCAGAGAAATGGTACGGAGGAAGGAATTGACTCCTTCTGGAGGCCATGGTCAAGATCAAACTCAATCCTTCTTTCAACACAGAACCTTAATAAGACTTGAAATTGAATCACAAATCTCTCAAATCAATTGTTTGACTCTCATAAAATCCTGCATGAGCTTCTAATAGATTGATAGGCAAACAGACATAAGGCAGATAGGATGTTTATATTTTATTCATATAATTAAGATAGGGAAGTATAAATCAAAATGATCCTCATTCACAGCAGGATGCAAAATGGCCTGTTATAGCATTTTTCATGTCAGTGAATGTGACCTAAAGAAGGGCGTGTTACTTCAGAGGTAGTAATTTCCAGCAATTCTTGGTCAAAATGGTTCTAGAAATGATTTAGGGATCATTTCTAGAAGATTTTTCTATTGTGTTCCCCATAGCTACCTGCGGTTATGAAAGTTGGACCTTAAAAAAGCAAAAACAGGAAGAAAATCAACTTTTTTGAGCTATGGGGCTGGAGAAGGCTCTTGGTATTCCTCGGACAGCAAAGGTGACTAACAAACAAATCCTGGAGCGCATAACAACAGACATGTCACTGGAAGACAAAAATCACAAAACTGTGTCTCACTTACTTTGGTGCCATGCCATATGGGGGAATTCACTGGAGAAAGCAATTATGTTTGGAAGAATTAATGGTAAAAGGAAACCAGGATGCCAAAGAACACGGTGGCTGGACACCATCAAAGCTGACACCAACCAGAGCATAGAACAACTCAAAGAAGTAGTGTAAGATCTCAAGATGTGGAGATACCTGGCCCATAGAATCGGATATGTTTAAATGGATAACATCATCATCATCATCGTTGTCATCATCATCATCATCATCATCATCATCAATCATCATTCCAGGAGATTCAGAAAATTTAAGAAATTTGAAGATAATTGTTAGCTTTCCTATTCCTGAGGTAAAACAAGGTGAGAAGTGAAATCTCTAAAGTTCTTTTCAAAAGTTAAAAATATACATTAAATCACAAAGACTATTAACTTCTTCCTAAAGGTTCTGGTCCCGTACAAACAGAAAAACTGAGTCAGGAACCCCCATATGGAAATACAGATATCTTACACATTTTTTCTAGGAAGGAATTGATATCCCACAAACCTTTGCATGAGAAGGCCTCAATGCTTCACCAGGCTCTTTCCCATTGGCCAAACAGAGAGCACTGGGTGAAGTTCAGATGCTATCAGTAAATCAGAGGAAGAAGGGACATTGTTCTGTGCTGCCAAACCATGGAAGAAAGTTTGTGATAGTCAGCCTTGCTTTTTCAGTCCCTCCATGGCTGGGTTCACACAGCATGTTTAAGCAGTTGGTATATCATTTTGGCAGATGGATTCATATGACCATTCTGAGCTCAGTAGGTATTACACTTGATAAGAATCAGAATGGTGGAGTGGTTATGGTTTGGGACATCAAACATTCCAGCTGCTGAAGTTCATAGTTGACTTTGTATGGTAAGATTGTATGATAAGATTATTGTGGTGAAATGTTTTTGAAAAGAACACACATTATCTAGGCTTGAACTCTTGAATAAAAACAGCATATAAACAAATTGCTTAACCTGGTGTGTAACCTACCATACATTGTTTTACTATGTACCATATTTTTCGGACTATAAGACGCACCAGTGTATAAGACGCACCAAGATTTTGAAGAGGTAAGTAAGAAAAAAAAAGGTTTTGTCCTCCCCGGCCCCCAGGAGCACTCTGCAGGCCTCCCAAACCCTTTGTGTGCCCCATTTTTCGCAAAAACGGGCCCATTTTTCACCCGTTTTTGTGAAAAACGGGGCACGCAGATGGTTTGGGAGGCCTGCAGAGTGCTTCTGGGGGCTGGGGGAAGGCAAAAATGCCCCCATTTTTTGCAAAAATGGGATGCGGGCCCATTTTTTGCAAAAATGGGATGTGGGGGTAGGGCTTCGGGAGGCCAAAAATGGCTGTATTCGGTGTACAAGACGCACCAACATTTCCACCCTCTTTTAGGGGGGGGAAGGTGCGTCTTATACTCCGAAAAATACGGTATATCCACCAAATAGGTTTGCAGGTCACCGTAGTGTATTGTTTGAATATAATCTGCACCAGTGTTTTGTCAAACTTGGCAACTTTCTATGTTGTGTGTACTTCAACTCCCAGAACTCCATAGCCATCATGTCAACACATCTTAAAGTTGCCACATTTAAAAATCACTGCCCTACATCAACAATCCTTTTTTTTTTTTTTACTTCTAGAGTTTAGGTTGAGAACTTTGGTTTAGAGTTTTCTTTTCTTTTTTTTTTCAGCTTGTCTTAGAGATGTAGTCTTAATGATGGTTGTCGGCATTTTTGTGTATTCTGGGGTCATGGTTTGTTCTAGCTGCCCCATGACATTGCAGTTTAGTATGCTGGTATTTGTTAGTCTGAGGTGAGCATCCATGATCATTAGCCATATCATTTTTCAGCTGCTTCATTGAGCTATTTTCCATCCAGCTGTGCAGCTTATTGGAGGTTTGAATCTGACACCAGCAGACCCGCAGGTCGCTACTACCGGTTTGCCCGAACCGGTCCGAATCAGCTGAATACCACCTCTGATGCTGTCATAATCATTCATGCAGAAAGGATGGCTGTTTCTTGGTGCAGGTTTGCCTACATGCAAATTTCTCCCATTTGTGGCCTCTCTTAAATTACCATAGCACACAAATCAACTACAGCCCTCCAAAACACCTTAAGCAAACCAAAACCCAGTGACCCACAGTTCACTCCTGAGCTGCATGTATTCTCTTCTATTAGAAGTAAATCTGTTTGTGGAAGGTGGGTCCAGAGGTGGGTTTCAGCAGGTTCTGACCAGTTCTGGAGAACCAGTAGCGGAAATTTTGAGTAGTTCAGAGAACTGGTAAATACCACCTCTGACTGGCCCCGCCCCCATCTATTCTCTGCCTCCCGAGTCCCAGCTGATCGGGAGGAAATGGGGATTTTGCAGTAAACTTCCCCTGGAGTGGGGAGGGAATGGAGATTTTGCAGTATCCTTCCCCTGCCACGCCCACCAAGCCATGCCCACCAAGCCATGCCATGCCCACCAAGCCATGTCCACAGAACCGGTAGTAAAAAAAATTTAAACCCACCACTGGGTGGGTCCACTAAACACAATATGAATTTCAAACTTCAGACACTAAATAGACATATATTTTTGGATGGTCCTTACATTTTGTGATAACGTGCAAGGCTTTCGTTCCTTTTTAATATGCATCCCTTAATTTTGGTGCGTTAACTAAATGCACTTTGATTCAATTAACATTGGGGCTTTTGATTAGCCCTATGCGTAACTTTGTCCTTGCAATCAAAAAATTCTATCATTTCAGTAATTGTAAGAGGGAATAAACCCGGAACAGCATTACTGCAGAACCTGCAGCACAGATCTTCCCGGGGATATAAAATAAGTTAAAGGAATAACAAAATGCTAATCAGATCTCTTCTCCTTCCTACAACATTCACTCTTTTTACAGGGGGAAGATGTTTACCCGCAAACACTCTCTAATGAAGTAAATGGCTACAGCTGCACTCATGTCAAAACAAGCCAACAAACAAGGATTAAGCAAAATCAATGAGGCCGTGCCAATTTAATCTAACAGACAGGATGATCTTCATTCTTTTTTTTTTAACGATATTTCCATAGGAAAGGCAGAAACACTCCTGCCAGTCAACTCCATTAGTACTTTAGAGTGGGAAAGGATCCATCAATTGGTGGTAGACGCAAAATTGTTGTCTAGATGGCAAAAAAAAAAAAAAGCAAATAAAAAAAGGAAATAAAAGAGGAAAAGAATCAAAAAACAAGAGGAAAAAAAAAAAATATAAAAAAAAAGAAAAAAAAAAAAAAAAGCAATTATGTACTGCTTCGCCCTGTGTAGACTGAGATCACCAATACACAGAAGTAGCATCCAAATCTAAAACTGAATTACAGGTAGTCCTTCACTTATGACCACATTTGGGCCTAGAATTTCCATTGTTAAGCAAGGCGGTTGTTAAGTGGAGTCACCTGATTTTTGTGACCTTTTTTTAAAACCACGATTAAGGGTATCGCTGCAGTTGTTAAGTGAATCCTGTGGCTTTTAAGCAAGTCGGGCTTTCCTCCATTGACTTTGCTTGTTGGAAACTGGCTGGAAAGTTGCAAAGGCCAATCACATCCTCGGACACCACAATCATCATAAATACATGCTGGTTGCCAAGCACCCAACTTTTGATCACGTGATTGTGGGGATGATGTGGCAGTTGTAAGAGCAAGGGCTATTAAGAGTCCGCCTAATTTAGCCACAAACATGGCTGTAACTAGGAACTTAGAATCCTTGAGACAACTCAATCAATAGCTTTAACCCAGGCATGTCAAACTCGATTTCATTGAGGGCCACATTAGGGTTGTGTTTGACCTCGGGGGGTGTGTGGCCAGGGTGGGTGTGACCAACTTGACATCACTCGTGTCGGGGATGCCTGTAGTGGCCCGAGCTCTCTGCCAGCAAAAACGGGCTCCTGAGCTCCGTTTTTGGCTGCGACGGCTTCCTCCAACCCTCTGCCAGTGAAAATGGAGCTCGGGAGCGCCATGTGTAGCCCTCCCGAGCTCTGTTTTCATTGGCAGAGGCACCGCGGGCCAGTCCTTCACTGTTTTCAGGGTGGCCCCGCCAGATCTAAGCATCTTGCGGGACAGATCTGGCCCCCGGGCCTTGAGTTTGACACCCCTGCTTTAACCCATGTTCTGCTTAAACCTGATTTCAAGACAGGAGATTTGCATCACGGTTAAGGTGATAGATGTGGATTTGGAAGAAGCAGGTTAACTTCCCCGCATGTCTATGGTGATCACTGTGTGATTTTTGGACCATTGACTCTGTATCAGATCAATATACAATAACCGAAGTGATAATATGAGGAGAATCTCCTCCTCATAAAATATACAATAACCAAAGGGATAATATGAGGAGAAGCTGCTTGAGCTTTCAGAAGGAAATCTCTGATATAATGCAAAAAGCAAGCAAGCAAACAGTATTAAAATGTTATGCTTAAAGGGTTTTTTTCAGTCAATATTTTACTGGCCAGATTTCTTGCACTCATATGCAGGCTGGAATACAGTTTTGGTAATAATGTTCTTGACGCACAAACAAAAAAGGAACCAAGAAGCATATTAAAACATTAGGGTTTAAAGTGCTAAACATGCATAGAATAATACTTCATAGAATAGAATAGAATAGAATAGAATAGAATAGAATAGAATAGAATAGAATAGAATAGAATAGAATAGAATAGAATAGAATAGAATAGAATAGAATTTTATTGGCCAAGTGTGATTGGACACACAAGGAATTTGTCTTGGTGCATATGCTCTCAGTGTACATAAAAGAAAAGAGATGTTTGTCAAGAATCATAAGGTACAACACTTAATGATAGTCCGAGTACAAATAAGCAATCAAATCATATTAGGAACCAGTCAATGTAAATCATAAGGATACAAGCAACAAAGTTACAGTCATACAGTCATTAGTAGGAGGAGATGGGTGATAGGAACGATGAGAAGATTAATAGTAGTGCAGACTTAGTAAGTAGTTTGACAGTGTTGAGGGAATTATTTGTTTAGCAGACTGATGGCGTTCGGGAAAAAACTGTTCTTGTGTCTAGTTGTTCTGGTGTGCAGTGCTCTATAGCAGAGTTGGTTCCTCCCGGTTCGGACCGGTTCTCCCGAACCGGTAGTGACCCGCTGATGACGTCACGATGACATCACCTTGGCTCTTATAACATCCTTCCCTTTCTTCCTTCCTAACATCTTTCTTTCTTCCTGTCTTTCTGTCTTTCTTCCTCCTTCCTTTCTTCATTCTTCTCTTCTTTCTTGTTTTGTTTCGTTCTTTCTTTCTTTGTTTTTTGTTTTCT
>QLTV01001147.1:857492-870766 GCA_003457575.1 Thermophis baileyi | reverse complement strand
CCTTCATACCTTTCCATCTTTTTCCAACATCTTTTCGCCCTGCTTCTGGCATTTGTTGAACTAGCACTAGCCTTAGCTGACCTTGTATATATATATATATATATAGACACACACACACACACACACACATTAAACAACACAGTATGACTCTGCTTCACTTTGCATTGGATACATGTGAATTGGGTCAATTTGCATTAAAAATAAATGGAATGTCTTTATCCCCTAATTTTTATCTGGAAGCTTTATCATTAACACCAACAATAACTGAAAATGGCTTGGATCTATAAACCAGGATCCTCTGGAACTGATTGCAAAATTGGATCTGATAGCTACTTGCTGAAACAAGGATTTCATTTCAGTACCCCAGCATTTATTAATGTTTAGATAAGGAAAGAGAAACAAGAAATTCCTTATTGAATCCAAGTAATAATTCTGTACTGAACCACTCCTAACTATAGGTAGTCCTTGACATACATCTACAATTGAGCCCAAAATTTCTGTTGCTAAGTGAGATATTTGTTAAGTGAGTTTTGCCCCATTTTACAACTTTTCTTGCCACAGGTGTTAAATGAATCACTGCAGTTGTTAAGTTAGTAACACGGTTGTTAAGTGAATCTGGCTTCCCCATTGACTTTGCTTGTCAGAAGGTCACAAAAGGTGATCACACGACCCTGGGACACTGCAACCATCATAAATATCCAAGCATTGGAATTTTGATCATGTGACCATGAGAATGCCGGGTCAGGGTTCCAAGTAACACCCCCAACAAGAAAACTCCGAGGCTTGAGTTTCCTCAAAGTTCCATTTTATTAGAGATGTCATATTGGCACATCTGGGAAAACCCGAATCTGAAAGCTTCTGGGTTTTCCCAAAAGAAAGTCCAAGTCCCTGCCCCAGCACCTACATGTCCATCACATGGTCCAATCAATGCACCGTCCCAACTGGAGATGCCTCCCAGTTACACCCCTCCAGGTGGAGGGCAGAGTGGCCTTGAATCTCGGAGAAAGGAATGCTATTTTGACTATATATCTCCCCAGCTCCTACAACCCCCCCTCCCAGTTTCCCACAGTCCTAAATGTGGCAGGCCTGAAGATCCAATGCTCAAAATGGATTCCAGGCATCACAGCCGCAACAGTTGTAAGTATGAAAAACGGTCATAAATCACTTTTTTCAGGCCAGTGTAACTTTGAATGGTCACTAAATGAACTACAGGCAATCCACAGGTTACGAGTGTTCCCTTAGCAAACGTTTGAAGTTACGAAATAAGCACCCCCTAGTGTTTACGAACAAGTCCTGAAACTATGAATCTTGCAGCACCACGACAGTTGTTCACCCTTGAGAACAACCGCAGAGGCTCTGCAACATTTGTCCTGCACTTTGCTGGCTCCGTTTTGGCCGGCAAAGTGCTGGGAGAGGCCTGTGCACACCAAAATGGAGCTGTGGAGGGGCACATGCGGCTGAGAGGCTACAGAAGAGATAGCTTGCTAGATTTTTGCACGGTAAGCGACCTGGCATGGCATGTTGTGTGTGTGTGTGGGGGGAGAAATTGAGGGGAGCATGAGGTATTTCAGTGGTTCAGGGAGGCCTTGGGTGATCTTAAGCAGGTGATCTTAGGCAGGTGGCCTATTCCATCACTAGGCCCCCCATGGCCTTTCCCACCCTGAAATACCTGATGTGCATTTAACAAACCATGCATTCAATTAGCAAGGGAGTGATCCAGGGGTGGGTTCCAACTTACCTTGCTGCCAGTTCACTCCCTCCCGCGCCACATGGGCGCGCCACGTGAGCGTGTGCGTGCTTTGCGCACGTGCATGCGCAGTAACAAAAAATCTGAAAAAAAAAGCCGAAAAAAAGATGGCGGCCGCATGCACAGTGCCGGAAGTTGGCTTCTGCGCATGCTCAGAAGGAAAAAATAATTTTAAAAAAATTCAAAAAAATAAAAAATAAAAAATAAATCAAAAAAAATAAAAAAATAAAAAAAGATGGCGGCCCCCACAGACCGGCACTGACCGATCTGGTTCGGTGATGTCATCATGACATCATCAGCAGGCCACTACCGGTTCGGGAGAACCGGTCTGAACCGGGAGGAACCCACCCCTGGAGTGATCGCATTCAAGGTACGAGATTCACTGCCACGAATCCTCGGGTTACGAATCCATTACATTCGTAACTTGAGGACTACCTATATTATAAGTCAAAGACTACTTGTACTCTAACAAGGAATGCTTAAACATCTTAGTTTCCAAGCATTAGATAATGACCAAGGGATAGTACTGGTTTGATATAAGAGGAAGCAATTCTTGTCACCCATTATTGCAATAGCAATAGCACTTAGACTTATATACTTCTCCATAGTGCTTTACAGCCCTTTCTAAGTAGTTTACAATGTCAGCATATTGCCTCCAACAATCTGGGTCCTCATTTTTCTGACCTCAGAAGGATGGAAGGCTGAGTCAACCTTGAGCCCATCAGGATCGAACACCAGGCTGTGGGCAGAATTAGTCTGCAGTGCTGCATTCTAACCACTGTGCCATCACGGCTCCTGTAACTTGGTCTAGCTCCAAGAATAATCTTGTGTCCTCTAGAGAGGACATTCTTCTATTTGAAGACCGCTCAGGGAGCACTTGTCCATTTCAAAGAAACAAGCTAAGTATGGGTAATAATAAGATGGGAAGCTAACAGAATTCTAAGGGATAAAAGTTATAAGACATTCTGGAAAAAGAGAATGTCAAGCAACCTTCGGATTGTTACCAAGATAATTATATGATTTTATCCATGTAAATCAATATGGCTCAAGCTCAACTCAAGGGTGCTGTAGTGGATCCATCTGCAGTTGTAGGATGAACAGTTGGAAATCCTCTCCCAAAAGTCCAGGATTTCACACTCATCCTCTTGCTTTGGGGTAGCAGCTTGTTAGTTCTACAGTACTATCACCATTAATCTTAATAAGGTTGCTTTCTTTAGCATCTTTCTCATAATCTTAATGTGTGTGAAAGAGACCTTTTGCTTATACCCCTTGCTGCCTTTCCAGAGAGAAGAAGGCAAAACAAAAGCAAAAGTAAAGAGAGAAGCATTGCCATTTCCTGATTGTATCCTATTAAAACACGTGGCTCGAGATTCATTCCTTCTTCCCCTCCTCCATGTGACCAGACAAAGCTCACAAGAGCTAAACAAAGTCAAACTTATTTTTTTTTGTAAAACAAGAACAAAGATAGTCCTTTTCAATTTTAAATACTTAAAATGCAAACTTTTGAGGGTGAAACAGATGAATTACAGAACTGAACAGACTATGGGAATCTCGCAGAAAATGTAATGGTCCAGGCAGGTCACATTATGGTATGGCCAGAAACAAATAACATCCCTCCAAAAGATAAAGAAAGATAGTGGAGCAAATTTACAATTAATTATTAGATCCCACCTACAGGATACCCTCATGCAAGCTGAAGAATGGGAAAGTTCAGAATAGCAATAGCAATAGCACTTACACTTATATACCGCTTCACAGTGCTTTACAGCCCTCTCTAAGCAGTTTACAGAGTCAGCATATTGCCCCCAACAATCTGGGTCCTCATTTTACCAACCTTGGAAGGATGGAAGGCTGAGTCAACCTTGAGCCTGGTGAGATTTGAACTGCCAAATTGCAGGCAGCCAGCAGTCAGCAGAAATAGCCTGCAGTACTGCATTCCGACCACTACGCCATCACGGCTCTTATCCACACAAATATACAGAAAAATACATTAAAAGAGAGAAAAACACAAACACAATAAAACAGAAATCAAATCTTCATTGATGAGATAATAATAATAGGGTAATATGCACTCTGAAATAGCTTTAATAATATATAAGGGAATAAATGGTATTTCACACACACACAACCCCCCCCCCATAGACAATAAACAGAAAAACTTGTGATTGCTCATATATGCCTATTTTGTGTCTTCACACTATCCATGGCCACTCTCAGCCTTAAGCTCAAATATTTCTGTTTTTTTTTTTTTTACTTCTATCCATTCCCCACAAAGCTCCTATGGTTTTATAGGAAAGGAGTCACACATGGTCCAATCACAGCTCCTGACAAAACCTGACAAAAGGTTTGCGGGAAATGGCTGATGGTCCAAAAATTCAAAATGGCCACCACAACCGTGTAATGAAACCACCCAGTTTTCTAAGTGCCATACATAATGACTTTTTCAATGTCCCTGAAAGACATTATTATTTACTTGATATGAATTCTGTTCAGAGGTGGGATTCAGCAGGTTCTGACCAGTTCTGGAGAACCTGTAGTGGAAATTTTGAGTAGTTCGGAGAACCGGTAAATACCACCTCTGACTGGCCCCGTCCCCATCTATTCTCTGCCTCCCGAGTCCCAGCTGATCAGGAGGAAATGGGGATTTTGCAGTAACCTTCCCCTGCCACGCCCACCAAGCCACGCCACGCCCACAGAACCGGTAGTAAAAAAAATTGAATCCTACCACTGATTTTCTGTTCAAGTCATTGTATTATTCCCCCTATAACAACCTGTGAGGTAGAACTGGTTGGAGAATCAGTGACTGGCTAAACTGATCACTTGAACTGTTCGGTTGAATGAGGACCTGGGTTTTTCTAGTCCAAATCCAATACTTTAATCTCTACCTGACCGAAGATCGATTTTTTGAAAATTATTCCCTTTGATCCCCAGAATGCTAAGTACCAGCATCCCGCTGAACTGTCAAATTATACAGTAAAGGCAAAACTCTACAGAGGATTTGAGGTGTTAGAAATCCCTATGAATTAAAAAATCACCCCAGGCAACATCATTGCATGGAAGTTTTCAGCTTCATGCTAAGTCAGAGCAATACCACGATGTGTAATTAGCTGATATACTTATTCACACAGTTACTTATTTACATACATATTAGTACTGAATTCCCCTAAATGTCAATGTCCCTTGGGTAACATTTGAAACAACACTGAAGGTTTTGTTGTTCTGACATGCAGGTGAGTTTGATGGCCTCTTTAGAAGCAAAAACATTTGAAGCAATGTTCTTGCTGTTCAGTTAAATTCTAGGGCTAGGCTCTGGGTTCAAGCCAAGGACTCTTGCATGTAAACGCTGCATTAGACTTCTGTATCACTGTATGTCGGGGAACAAATGTTTCTGTCATTCAGAGATGATTGCATAGCTGTTGCATTTATACCCTGTTTCCCCGAAAACAAGACCTATCCTGAAAATAAGCCCTAGCATGTTTTTACATGTGCACCTAATATAAGGCCTACCCCAAATTAAGTCCTACTTAAGAGCCTGCGCAGCTGGCTGGCTGCCCATTCCATCTGGTTGATCGCAGTGCTGTGGCCAAGAGGTGAGGTGGGGTGGTGGTGGAGCTGCCCCACGTGCCCCGCACCGGCTTACCTCAGGGCCCCTGCAGCCAGGCCATCCATGCCCCATCCATGCCTTGCAGCGGCAGCACCAACAGCTATGTGCAGCAGGAGCCCATGTGGCTGCCAGCTCACTTCTTTTGCTTGGTCACGGCCGCAATGGAGCAGGAGGCCGAGCGGTATGTTGGTGCCGTGGCCGCAAGGCGAGGCAGGTATGGGGACATGAGTGGTCTGGCTGCAGGGGCCCTGAGGTAAGCTGGTGCGGGGTGTGTGGGGAAGCTCTACCCCCCACCTCACAGTGGCAGCACTGGCATGCCATGCAGCCTCCTGCCCCACTGTGAGCAAGCAGAAGAAGTGGGCCTCCTGTACATGGGAAAAAAAAAGATCCCCCCCCAAATAAATCCTAGTGCTTATTTTGGGGTCCAAAAGAAAATAAGACCCGATCTTATTTTTGGGGAAACACGGGTATTTTTTCAAATGTTTTGGCAGGGAGTGCTTAAACAACAAGACTCCAACAGGAAACCGGATCAACCAATAAGCATGCAGGATGTGAATCTCCTCACAGCACGTAGTTGAGATTAGGGAGATGTATGCAGCAGCTTGTCTGCAATTATTTGCAACCTGCACCTACCTATCAACCCATTCGCAGCATAGGTATGCAAGAACACCTATGTGCACTTGTGGACAAGTCTAAATCAAGTTTGAGTTATGAGCTCTTCATGGATAAGATCACAAGAGGAAAAACCTAGGTACATTCCAAATGTTTTGGATCTCCTCTGCTGTCAACTTCAATCTTTCAGGTATTTGATGGTAACTGAGAGCCAGTTTGCTACAGTGGTTAAGGTGGTGACCTAGAAACCTAGAAAACTTCTAACAGTGAGGTCAATTAACCAGTGGAATAGCTTGCCGTCAGAAGTTGTAGGTGCTTCATCACTGGAGGTTTTTAAGAAGAAACTGGACAGCCATTTGTCTGAAATTGTATAGGATCTCCTGCTTGAGTAGGGGGCTGGACTAGAAGACCTCCAGCTCTATTCTGATTCTGAATGACTAATGTGTTCTTGTCCCATCTTAGGCATTTAAAGCCAGCTGTCAGGATCTCCATTGTTGGCCTGGCGCCTTGCTGGCACCCTGCCATCAAACGAGAAGGGAGGGGAGCATTTGGGGCAATCCACACCTGTGGGGTGTGGGAAATGGGGAGGGGGAGTGACATGTGAAGAAGAGCCGAGGTGGCGCAGTGGTTAGAGTGCAGCACTGAAGGCTACTTCAGCTGACTGCTAGCTGCAGTTCTGCGGTTCAAATCTCACCGGCTCAAGGTCGACTCAGCGTTCCATCCTTCCGAGGTGGGTAAAATGAGGACCCAGATTGTTGGGGGCAATATGCTGACTCTGTGAACCGCTTAGAGAGGGCTGTAAAGCACTGTAAAGCGGTATATAAGTCTAAGTGCTATTGCTAAGAAGACCAGAGCTGTTTGTACTGGTTACACCGGCATCTTCAAGGCCACTTGCCCTGGGTGTGAAATTCCAGCAGCCTAAACAACCCAGAGGTTTTTCCAACATCATAGTGATTCGGGATTGGTGGCAACATTGGGAGGAGGGATGGGGAACGTTGGGTTTGGCTTTTTGTATCAGTGGGAACTTCAGGTTCCACCTCACCTTCCTGCAACCAACATTTTTAGAAAAAGTTATTTTCACTTCAATCAACTGGAGTTAAGAATCTGCTTTCCTAAATGATTGTTTTGAGGCAGGCCTGACACCAGCTGGATGACTTGGGGCCATTCACCAGGAGACTGTGAGTTCTAGTTCCATTTTAGGCATGGAAAATGGCTGGGTGACTTTGGGCCTGTCACTTTCCCTCAGCCCAACTCATCTGACAGGGTGGTTGTTGTGAAAATAGGAGGAAGAAGAAAAATAAGAGGAAAAAGAGAAAGAAGATAGGAAGAGAAAGGAGTCTTATGTATGTTTGCTGCCTTGAGTTATTTATAAAAATAATTAAGGTGGGATATAAATAAATAAAAAAGAACACAACAAAACAATCAGTCTTTTTGTCTCCATGTCTTCAGCTGGAATCGGCCTAAATGTTAATGTGACTTGGGATCACTTACTGTTGTTAAAGACCCATATGTTCTTCTTGACTCTATTCCTGTATTTGGAATCTGTTCAAGAATTGTGGACTTTGGGGATAAGGGGATTGGCTAAATAATTACTTTTCAACCGGTTGGAGAAATCTAGCCTGGATTTGCAACAATGAATAACATGTGTTGTTCCGTAAGGTTTGAATTAGGGTTTATTTTCCTTTGGGGTTTCTTTCTTTTGTGGAGTCAAGAAAGAAGGCAATCGAACAATATAAATTGTTTCTGCTTTCAAGCAAATGTTCTATTTGAAAATTATTTCTCAGGTGTATTTCTTCCTTTTATTTCATTGATAAAGCAATTGATTAATGTAAATATTAATTTTGAGGTTACATTATATTGTAAATCTTGTTGCATGTAGCTCTAGCTGGCTTCCACCCTCATAATGCTCCAAAAGACACTGAAAACCTGGCTTTTCTCGAAGGTCTGGAGTCAGGGTAGTGAGTGAGTCCATGTACTTAATGGCATGTGAGAAAGGTCTTGGGTGACTGGGGAAAGAGACCTGCCTAGGGAATGGTTGAATAAGAGACATCGTAGCCCACAACTGGATAATGGACGTGGCAAGAATCTCAGATGAGACTTCTTCCTAGTTTCTCAAGTTGCGAAGACAGTTGTCAAGCACAAGAAATAAGGAGCCAGGATAGATTTCAAAATCACTACAAGTTTATCCCACTACAAGTTTATCCCATGCTACCTATACACAAGAATCTGATCTACTAACAGTCAAGGCAAGTTGAACGCCAGATAAGAGTCAATGGACTTCAAAGGGAGCTGGATTTAGCTCTCTTACAAGGACATAATGATTTCAAACTGATGTTGTGTTTGACCTCACCCACAGGCTGGTTATTTTCTACACCAGCAGGAGTCTTTCACTTTCATACTTGCAAGGTTCTGTCAACAAAGCTTTTACAATAAAGTTGAATTAGATCATCTGGTTGTATATCCTATGAGGGGCGAACAATGTGTGAATTTGGTTCTTGTTATCTATTTATTTCTGGATGCATATTCTGTTTTGCTACAGTGCTCATCCCTGACTTGAGTTGGAGATGCTTTACATCTATATAATATATAAAGAAAGACAAATTTAATGTAAGAAGCATCTTAAGGCTACTTGGCTTTGAAAGTGAAAAGGTCCTTCAGAGTTTGTGATGAAAATTCCCTAATAACCCCTGGCAGTAACTCCTTAAAGTACCCAGGTCTTCTTTCATAATGGAGTGGCTGTTCTCCATAACTGCAGTCTGATCCCAGGAAAAACTGAGTTGTGGTCGTGGCTGTGCAGCACAATTTAAATTCATGGATTTATGGATTTAGTCATGGTGTTCTGTCCCCACATTAGGCTGTGTGCAGCTTGAAATGCAGCTAAAGTCACCTATCCTCCAATAAAACAGACCATGTGGGTAGATCTGAATGCTTTATTGAAAGAACAGGATATGGTGAAACTGGGAAAATAGGGATACATACAATGAGAACCAAATACAAGATAGACAGTATTAAGTTACTGCTGAACATAATAATTAATAAATAGAAGCAATTTACATCTCACCAGCGATGCTCTGTGTGTGGGATGTGGGTTTGTCCTTGGATGACCATGTGCCACAGATTAAGATGGATTCTTCGTTGTGCTTCTGCCTTCTCCAAATGCCGAGTTTCAAACAATATACTTGGAATCTTCAAACAATATACTTGATATTTTGTAGAGCACAACAACAGTATATAAAGATTGTATATTGGGGCATATTTGTCCTTCCAGCCACTATATGGGGCTAGAGAGCAACAACAGTATATAAAGATCATATGTTGGGGCATATTTGTCCCTTCGGCCACTAGATGGGGCTAGAGTGCAACAACAGTATGTAAAAGATATATGTTGGGGCATGAAACATGGTATGGAATAAGCTTTGCCCATGGGCTTTTACCCACTTCTTAAATTGCATTGTTCTCCTCTTGATTTCAGTTCAGATTCAAGAAAGCAAATGGTATTATTAGTTCATGATACCTATTCAAAGGGGAGAAACAGAACACTTGCAGTTGCTCTTGGCAGCTTTAATGGCATGTGCGTGTCTTCTAAAATACAATAGCCTCAAAGCATTCAGTGTCCCCAAACCACTGGAAAATCCCATAGTTAATGTGACGCTTGTGTATAATTGTTGCTACTTCCTCAACAGGGAAATACAAGGTTACTTTCATACTTCATCAGTGTTTTCCTCACTGTTTTTGTTTTCGGTTAGCAGAATGCAATAATGCTCACACCAGTCCTTGAACTGATTAATGCACCTCAGCAAAGTTGCTCTGGGTGCAATATACCTACTATGATTGAAAACATCTGGATACAGTTTTCCATGACTTGCACTTGGCTGTCATTGCGATGCATTAGGTCAGCAAATGCTATGGCATAGTTTCTTGCCAACATTCTCAAATACAAGTTCCTCAGTTTGAAATGCTCAAGGCATCTGAATTGAAAGTTTTGAAAGAACAATAATATATGAACTTTAATGCAAGAACATTCCTTCTTCTCTTATTCCAAATTACTTTAAACAATTACTTTCTATTCTATTCTATTCTATTCTATTCTATTCTATTCTATTCTATTCCATTCCATTCCATTCCATTCCATTCCATTCCATTCCATTCCATTCCATTCCATTCCATTCATTATTATTTCTATTTCTAGTCTATTGTTAAATTTATTTGCTGCCTATCTTGCCATAGGGCTACTCTAGGTGGCTTACAGTAAAGGAAGAAAATGAAAGGCATGTAAACAGAATAGAGGTAAAATAATAGAACCTATACAATAAACAATAAAAAGGAGCAAAATGAGAATACATCAATATGATAAGCAAAAAGACGGATGGGTTAATCCACGAATTTTAAATTTCAATGCAACCACTGTACTTCTCCTTTGGTAAGATTCCAGTTTATGACGGCCTTCAAATCTCATCTCCAGATGATCATGCAATCTTCTATCAACTGCAACCAGCATGGAGAATAAGTGAAGGAATCTTCTGGAGGATGAGCAGAATTCCTCCTGCTGATGAGGTGACTTGGGCTGTGGACAAGGGGCTAGGCATTCTCAGTAGTGGTACCTTCTTGTGACACACTCTGCCTCTAGAGGAAAAGATGATCCCTACTTGACAGGTAGTCCTTGCTTAACAACTGGTTGCTTAGCAACCATTCAAAGTTAAACAGACTCCCCTTCCAGCCAAAAATAAGTACTTATACCAGGGGTGGGCTGCTGGGGGTTCACAGGTGTTTGGGAGAACCTCTAGCTAAGATTCTGTGCAGTTCGGAGAAGCCACCCCTCCCTGCCCCTCCCAGGAGTCCCCACGTGGCCCGTTTTGGATGCAGGTAAGTGCAGGGCATGCGCAGTGGCTTGGGGAGGGCGAAAAATGGGCCTACCGGAAGTTTGGTCCATTTACGGCCACCAGAGGGCCTCCGGAGCCTGGGGAGGCCGTTTTCGCCCTTCCAGAGGCTCGAGGAAACCCTCCGGAGCCCTGGGAGGGCAAAAATGCCCTCCCCCCACCATGGTGCAGGAGGCCGACTAGGCCACGCCCACCATGGCCACGCCGGGCAGAGAACCCCTTGCTAAAATTTTTGGCCCCCACCCCTGACTTATCCCTGTTCTGGAGTTCTGACAGCTGCACACACACACACACACACACACACACACACACACACACAAACACACAGAGACACAGACACCTGACAACATTTTGTGTGTTTGGCAATCAACTTACCATTATGGCTGATTACAGCATTCTGCAGTCACATGACCTCAATTTATGATGGTATCTGGCCTTTTCAGCCAGTTTTTGGCAAAAAATGCCTATACGAATACAAGGATTCATCTAACAACTCCCTTGTATAAAAATACAGTACATTTCAAAAAAATCACAGTACTATAGAGCAGAATCACAAACAACTGATACGATGCTATCAATTTAAAACCACACACATATAAAACATGTGTGTGTGTGTGTGTGTGTGTGTGTGTGTGTGTGTGTGTGTGTGTATGTTCTTTCCCCTTTCTTAATGTTCAGTGTCTGCCTCCTTTTTATGTGCTGTTACTTCTGAGGTAGCATTGAAATTAGAAACTATTTGTTCAAGGGAAGAAAAGTTTAAAATGTACTTTTAGGGAGCCTTTGCAAAAAAAAAATGTTTAAACTTGAGAAGCTGCAGGAAGACAAAATAAGGATGTTACAGCAGATAACTGCCCCTTTGGGAAAAGGAAAATGGAATTATTTTCCAGTAACATGAGTCCAGATCTAACAATAATCACAGAATATTTTTAAAAAAAACAATTAAGCATTGTCTATGGGTGTGATTGCTGAAGTCATTTAATAACATGAGCACTGAATCTAATGTCTTTTTACACTTGCATCTTTTACAAAGATGTTTCAAGTAAGTAATTTAGTAGGAATAAACTATGAATTTAATTTATATGTTCATTAATTGTACAATTAAGCCGAATACTAACTGACTGTAGAATTATAGCCAAATGGAATAGTGAACTAAGCATAATTAGTTCTACTTCTCTTCCCCCCCTTTTTATTGCAAACATAATTTTGGATAATCTCCCCTACCCAATTCATTTTTGTTTGGTTTTATTGATGCATAAATCACGGCAGCATAGAGATTTAATTGTGCAAAATACGGTTTATTCTCATTGTTCTCTTGCTGAGAGAATATCCCATTCAGAAGAGGATTTGATTATGGAACAGGGGAATGGGAACATACGTACAAAATATGCTGAACAAAATAACCAGCCAACCAATGTTCTTATACCCGAACATCATCTTTTGTCAATTTTCTGTGCTGTGTTATTATACCTATAGTAAATAAATAGAATCTAATTTAGATTTAATACATGCATCATTGGACCAATAAACCAAGACATTTCTTTCGTCCTTCTCCTAGGAACAGTTTTCTAGAAAAACATGAGAAACAGTGGTAAACTTGTCACAAAAGGAAGGTAGGAAATGTAGCTCTTCTTATGTTGCCTTTTTCTACATTCCGATATCCTGTGTTCATATCTTCCTGTCTAAAAATGTACAGGTAATTCTTGACTTATGATCACAATTGAACCCAAAATTTCTGTTGCTAAGCAAGGCAGTTGTTCAGTGAGTTTTTGCCCCATTTTATGACCTCTTCTACCAAAGTTGTTAAGTAAATCACTGAGGTTGTTAAATAAATCATGCGGTCATTAAACACATCTGGCTTCCCCCATTAACTTTGCTTGCCAGAAGCCAGCTGAGAAGGTTACAAATGACAATCACATAACCCCAGGACAGTTGCCAAGTATGCCTACATGCCAGTTGCCAAGCAACGGAATTTTGTTCACGTGACCATGAGAATGCCTAAATGGTTGTAAGTGTAAAAAATAGTCATAAGTCACTTTTTTTTCAGTGCTATTGTAACTGTGAAGGTCACTAAACAAATGGTTGTAAGTCAAGGACTACCCATATGTTGAATTTTCACAAATTTGGTATAGGTTTTTGGTATAAGGAGTTTTATAAATAAATCTATATCAGGGGTGTCAAACTTATGTCGTCACGTGATGTACCGTGACTTTTTTCCCCTTCACTAAAACGGGGGTGGGCGGGGCCAGCGCGTGACACATCCGGCCCGCGGGCCGCAAGTTTAACGCTCCTGATCTACACGTAAAATGGAGCAATAGAAAAGGTGACAAGATGGAAATATATATATAGATGTAACCTTATCTCCTCCTCCTCCTCCTCCTCCTCCTCCTCCCCCCCCCCCTCCCCCCCCCCCCCCCTCCCCCCCCCTCCCCCCCCC
>QLTV01001147.1:813059-826882 GCA_003457575.1 Thermophis baileyi | reverse complement strand
TCTGCAGTTATAACGGCGGCTGTGCTATACATTAGTTGGTTGGTTTCATATAGTGTGCTGGATGGGATGGAAGTTAAAATGTTGTTCACGGCAGTTAACAGATCTTTCACTCGTTTACTATGCACTTCGCGAATGGTAGGTAGTCTTTTTCTTTCTATGTTTTCTTTGATGTGGTTTTCAATCTTTTCTTTCAGCATTTTTGCTAGATCACTTAGCTCCACATTTTCGAGTTGTTGCACAGGAGGATCTTCGTCCTGTATGTTGGTTTCTTCCACTGGCTGGTCAGTTTGTTCATGTGTTATTTTGCTTATTTATTTAGGTGATTTATATGCCACCAATAAATTCTGGGTGGCATATAAAATCAAAGGTCAAAACCACGACTACAACTATCTAACCCGTGATGAGTTATAGGCTATGATAGGCTGCCTAATTTCTAAACAACCTTGGGCAGTTTCACAGATTAAAAACACAGTAAAATATTAAATCATGCACAAGAGAGTATAAAACATACCTAGCATACGCCAACCACCAAAAGGGGAATTTCCTAACCCACCTAGCTTTATTCTTTGAAACATCATCTGAAGATAAGCAAGGGGATCTCCGGGGAGATGCTGTTTCAAAGGTGCAGCAAAGTTTCACAACACCACCATAAAAAAGGGAGGAAGAGGAGGAGGGCATCGATAGGAGAAGGCAATGAGGCAGAATAGATTGTATCCCAAAATCCCATTATTTGAGAGCACCACGGATTGCTTCTTAGGAATTTGGACAGTTACTTGTCTTCTTCATCTATCTTCAACTCTTCAAAGAAAGCCTGATATCATAGACTCTTTTTTTCTGAAAAATAAAAAACTGAGTTGGAGGAATCGGTTTATGCAAAACCGAGCCATCCATAATTTATGTTCCTAATTTAGAGAACAAAACAGTGACAAGACATCTGCTTGTCTCCCTTCCCTGAAGTCTTTCTTTCTCTGAAGCCTGGAACTTGCTTTGTTGCCTCCCCCAAACATAGAATTGAGGACAAGCAATGATTGCTAAGACCTTGTCCTTATTCCAGGCTTCTACCTTGTGGCCATCCCATCACAGAGGCAGACTAAAGTTAACTCTATATTCCCTTACACTTGCTAAGTGTCATGTTCTTCTTTCGTTCTTTCAATAAGGTGAAATGCAATGCTTATCCCCCCCATCCCATGTAGTGATAATATATCACATGATTTCCAAGGACTTCCAACAAATGGAGTAGGAATCAAGTTATGGAGAAAGCCTTGGGTGATGTTATATTTTAGGGGGGAGGGGAGGTTAAGAGAAAAAAAGAGGGAAAAATTATTGATTATATATTTCTAGATTGCCCAGCAACCATGTTTCCCTGGGTAGTTCCCAAATATGAATTTAAAATGATATAATATTTAACCAATCAATGTAAATCAATAAAAGCAGCTGCATATTAGAGATAAAATCAACAATGAAGGAACAGTAGTAATATACAGTTAATAAACCCAGCAGATAACATCACAAAAATGCTAGCAAAAAAAAAACAAAACAATATTCAACAATTCTAAAATGATTGCTAAACCTCCTGGGAAAATATGATCTTCTCTCAGAGCTTCACTGAATGCTCAGAACTAAAATCAATTTCTTTCCAGGATCTTAAATGCCCACCCAGTAGTTAGCAGTGAAGAGTCAAGGAAAAAGTTCAGTGAGATGAGTAGTTTTCATTGCTTATCTTAGATAAATGCAGATCAGCTATTGAAGAATCAAGCCCTTAAGTGTTAGTTTATAGCAGTTACAAACAGGACATCCCCAGGGAAAGCTTGAAAAAATCAAGATGGCCACTGCAAAAAGGCTATCAAAGTCCTGCCATATTTTTTTGCTTGGGTCACACATACAGCACATAAAAAAAGAGAGGACTTTGCTTGCATAGTTTCAGCCACCATCTGAATTTTCTAATCCCAATTTGCACACCATTGAGTCCCAGAATTCAAGTCTTATACCTCTTTATCCTGCAGGATAATAGACTACTCACTGTTCTTTTTTCATTCTTTTGGATGTTGAGGGAACTTACACTCTACTTTGATCATCGTCTTTGTCTGATCTCAGGTTCCTTTTCTAGCTTTCCAGTCTTCATATAATGTAGACCCCTTCCAGGTTTTTCTTTCTTGGGGGGGAGAGAATATTTTCAGGAAAAAGTTCAGTACACCCATCATAGGAACATGTTTTATGACAGGTCTCAGCAGGTGGAAGAAGCTAAGTAGCATTAGGTCATGTTACTTGGATGGAAGAATATAGCTACTCTTTCTACCCTGTGGTGTATTTTTTGTGTCATCTGGATTTTTGTGGTCCAAACATAGAAGATCTAGACAGGATCTTCAAAGAAGTCCAGCAGAACTCAATGGTGTCCTTAACCTTTACCTTTATAGTAGAGCAATCACTCGATAGCAGAAGTTGTCCTTGGTCACAGTATAATAAAATCAAAGGATTGGAAGAAACTTGGAGGTCTTCTAATTCAATCTCCTACCCATAGCTGGATTCCTTACAGCATCTCAAATAAATAGCTGTCTGTCTTTGGTTACAAAGTGTTGATCAGGAATCTGATGAATTTGATGACTGGCTAAAGGGAACATATGTTGAGATGGCAGAATTGTGGCCATGGAAAATTCCATAGGAAATCACTAGCCTGTGACCAAAACCACAGAAGGTGTTTATAACTTCTATACCTTATCTGTTGTGTTCCAGCTTTCTTTTATGTAACTAAGTAAAAGCAATGTATAAATATCTGCCTTACACAGTGTTCGGGGTTCTTCCACTTTAAGGAAGGACTCATCTTTAATTAGCTGAATAAACACGCTTGGCTTATGAAGACAAATCCAGACTCCGTCCTTTATTTTTTACTGAGTCACACCTGAACTCCTGCATAACCAAAGCTCCAGTGCTGGAGCCTCCATGACACCAAGAGGTAGGTTGTTCCACTGTTTAATAGCTCTCTTAGCAAGGAAATTCCTCCTTATTTCATATTAAGCTCTCCCCGGGTAAAGATTCCATCTATTTGTTCTTGTCCTATCAAATTAGAGTTATTAGGGATAATAACAAATACAAGGTATTTTGTGTGGGAAGTGATTGGTAGAGCAAGAAACACAAAGCTCAGGTAGGTGAAGAAACAGTGGTGAAATCCAAAAAAATGTACTACCGGTTCTGTGGGCGTGGCTTGGTGGGCATGGTGTGGCTTGGTGGGCGTGGCTTGGTGGGCGTGGCAGGGGAAGGATACTGCAAAATCTCCATTCCCACCCCATTCCAGGGGAAGGATACTGCAAAATCTCCATTCCCACCCCACTCCAGAGGAAAGATATTGCAAAATCCCCACTCCCTCCCCACTCCTGGGGGAAGGATATTGCAAAATCTCCATTCCCAGCCCACTCGGGGGCCAGCCAGAGGTGATATTTGCCTGTTCTCTGAACTACTCAAAATTTCCACTACCGGTTCTCCAGAACCTATCAGAACCTGCTGGATTTCACCCCTGTGAAGAAAGAAGCAAGCTGAACCTGACATATTGATTTGACAATTCTCATGCATGGTTGGTGTTTGGGGCCATTTCTGATGCATGGTAAAGAAATCTTTCAAGCCAGCATGACTCTCTCCACAAATGAATGGCAGATGCAAACTGTAGATCTTTTTATTCTCATCATAATTGATGAGGAACAAAGAAAAGTAGCTATTAAGGCAGGTTGACCGATGTCATAATGACACAGAAAATGAGTTTTTAATGCAATCTACACTTTACTTTGCCATCTTTTCTCTCAAAATGCTTTCCAAAGTTGCCAGGTCTCATGTTATGCTTGAGAAGAGAAACTATATTTGTAAATTATTCACTGTGAACTTAGGACATAACCACGTGAGTGACATAAAAAGATTGAAAAAAATTTGACCATGCATGAAGAGAAAGAATTCACTCTTTTTATCCATTTCTCTCCCTATTATACAGACAAGTTTTTCAACTTACTACTTCTGAGTGTTCCCACAAAAGAATTCCTTCGACATTATGTAGCTGATCTCCATTTTACTCATCATTTCAAAAAGGTATTTCCATCAGAAGAAATTTTGATTCTGTCATATTTTGGGCAAAAGGGGGATGCTTCATGAGAATAATGCCCTTGGTGGACTTTTTAATAACTGCAGTTTTTAGAGCTAAACCACATGCAGTGCAAGCTTCTGTAAGCCCTCAGGGGTGGGCTGCTGGGGGTTCGCAGGGGTTCGGGAGAACCTCTAGCTAAGATTCTGTGCAGTTCGGAGAACCCCCAAATCCCACTCCTGGCTGGCCCCGCCCCGCCCACCCCACCCCTCCCCGCCCCTCCCAGGAGTCCCCATGCGGCCCGTTTTGGATGCAGGTAAGTGCAGGCCAAACGGGCCTACTGGAAGTTTGGGAAGGCCAGAAACGGGCCTGTTTCCGGCCTCCAGAGGGCCTTCGAAGCCTGGGGAGGCCATTTTCGCCCTCCCAGAGGCTCGAGGAAAGCCTCCACAGCCTGGGGAGGGCAAAAATGCCCCCCCACCGCCATGGTGCAGGAGGCCGACTAGGCCACGCCCACCATGGCCACGCCCACCCAGTAACCGGGCAGAGAACCCCTTGCTAGAATTTTTGAAGTCCACCCATGTAGTAAGCCCACTGAGAAATAAATGTTTTCAGATTCAGGAGGATTTCATCCCAGGAAAGAATAATACTGCCATTCAGAAAGGAGATGATGGTGGTGGTTATATGCTAGTTCTTCAGATCAAAATTACATAGACCAGATTGGTTTAGTGGTTAAGGCATCAGGCTAGAAACCATGAGGCTGTGATGTCTATGGAGACGCTCAATCATCCAGGTTATGGTTGTCCCAAATGAGCTTTTTCAAAGGCAACTGAACTTTTCTTGTTGTTTTTTTCTTTGAAAACATTTCGCTTCTCATCAAAGAAGCTTCTTCACTTCTGAACAATCTTTTGAAAAAGCACCTTTGGGATAGGAGACTATGAGTTCTAGTCCCACTTTAGGCATGAAAGCCAAATGATTGACTTTGGGCCAATCACCAGGAGATTGTGCGTTCTAGTCCTGCCTTAGCCACAAAAGCTGATTGGGTGATTTGGGGCCAATCATTCTCTCTCAGCCCAACTCACCTCACAAGGTTGGGGGAAATAGAAAGAGGAAAAGAGTATGGTGCATGTTTGTCACTTTGACCTATTTACAAAAATAATAAAGGCAGAATAAAAATCTAAAAAAACCCAATAAAATAATTTTTCTTTTGTTTCATAAAGGAAATGCAACAATCTGACTGTGCAGGACCAGTTGGGTTTCTTTATACATAAAGAAAAAGAGAAGGAAACAGAGAAAGGAGGAGAGAAAGTGTGAGAGAAATGAAGCAAGAGGAAGGGAAGGAAGTGGAATAAGAGCCAGAAAAATGTTCCTTCGACCATATTCATATTTTGCGATTGGTTGTGGCACATGGCTCTGGATCGTTATGATGCCCAATGGTGCCCAATCTGGGAAATTCATCAGAATCTGTTTTGCCCCTTACAAACAGGCACACAACATATGATACACATACAAAAGAGATAGACTTCTCCTATTGAGTCCAGCAATGTAATCACTACACAACAGCAGTTCTCCGTTACAAACTCAATGGATGCCTTAACTGAATATACTCCCTGTTTGACATTTAAATTCCACTTATAGGGACTGGCTTACAGTCACATAAACCACAGAAGGAATTGTTTGATTTCGGTTTAGAGAGATGTGAGAACTAAGCAAGCATTCAGCAATCACAGTGAAGAAAACCTTGGCTTAACATTTACTGTGAATTAGGCTTATGACTTTTATTTTTTGCCTTAAAAAATAAGCCATGTCCTTAAGAATAAGCCCTGCCCTTGACATAATTTGTAACAAGGTGAGATAAATGTTATATGTTTGACAGAGGAGGTTATAAAGGTGGATGAGAATCTGCACACTGTATTGAAGCACACTGTAAAGGGAAGACCTCTCAGTCTGGTGGATCCATGCCAGTGGTGGGATTCAATTTTTTTTTACTACCGGTTCTGTGGGCGTGGCTTGGTGGGCGTGGCTTGGTGGGCATGGCAGGGGAACGTTACTGCAAAATCCCCATTTCCTCCCAATCAGCTGGGACTCGGGAGGCAGAGAATAGATGGGGGTGGGGCCAGTCAGAGGTGGTATTTACCGGTTCTCTGAACTACTCAAAATTTCCGCTACCGGTTCTCCAGAACTGGTCAGAACCTGCTGAATCCCACCTCTGATCCATGCCTGTCTTAATATACTCAGTGTGGTGGAATGTAGTCTGGATTCCCAGGAGAGAATGAGTGCATTCCAGAGGAGCAAAATATAGTAAAGTTTAGATAGTTTGTGTGGGGAAAAAGAAAGAAGATAGTTTGTGTGGGGAAAAAGAAAGAAGACCGCTGCTCCCTAGTAATTCTCTGTGTATACAGTATGTTTAATGGTACACATTATCTGCTTTAGATTTCTGTCTATAGGTGAGGAACTATGAAGAAAAATGCTTAGAAGAACCTCAACATTTGGAGCCTGGCTTTCAGAGATATAGTCAGGATTTCCTCTCGTATCCAGCAGAAGTGCCAGATGCACTTGGCCTGGCTCTGCCTCTAGGACCTTCAGAAATGTCCATGTCATTCTACCACCATGCTGTGCATGGGTGTCCTTTAGCCACCTTTCAACCAGGAAGATACTTATATTGTTCCTTTGAATATCAATCTTGTCTGCGGCCAAGAGTCTTGCTGTGAATCCTGAAGCTTCTTTCTCCATGCCTCTCCTCCAAGAGTGAAAGGAGGAGTTTTCACACTTTTGTGAAAATTTTAGTCACACTTTGGTTTATTTTCCTCCTAGTGTGGAAATTAAACTATTGTCCTTGTGATTTATTGGGTATTGTGATGCATATTACTGAATAGGAAAGGAGATGCAATATTTCTGTGTTCCTAACACAGGTTGGCTTTGTGTTTTATTCTCTGTTACCTCTTTCCTGAGTGCCCTGGATCAAGTACTTAGCATTAGAGAACATCTCGTACAGAGAAGGTGGATGATGTCTCACACTCTGCCCATGTGGGAAGAGCAGATGTATGAAGACTCTGACCTTTATTAATTATTTCCCAGAATCAAAAACTAGAAGTTAAAAACTTCATTTCAAATTGCTGTTTTTATATTTTTTAGAAAGCAGCAATAATCCAAAACCCTCTTATCTTCTGCAGGGCAGCAATAAAATCCAAATTATATTTAAACTGACAGTAAAGGATGTTAATGCCTCTACTTTATGCCTGGACTTTGTGTCCATGACCAGAAAGAAATGTACCTTATTTTATTTGGCCTCTGTGCAGTATCAGACTTACTCATACTTAATTTAGATACTGAATATTTTCAGCTCCTGTGGACATTTTTGAAGTCATATATATGAAGGAGCATGATGATTTTTAAAAAAAATGCTTAGAAGGATTTCCTACACAGACGTCCTCATGAAGACATAATGAAGGGTTTCCTATACAGACGACATCAAAAAATGTCAAGATGGTGGCGGCGATTGTGCAGTGCACATGAAAACAAGTGGAGCTTTGACTGCATCATCACAGCTGCCATTTTGATGGCACTCTGAGGACACTCCTTCCTTTGCACTTTATTTTGTTCAGGTTGCACAACTCCTGCCTTTGCACGTTGTTTAGGTTGTGCAAAGAAGTTGATTTATATCAACTCTAAAATGTCTACAATTGTAATTAAGAACTTAGCAAACACATAGAGGCAAATATATGTATTCTGGTGGGATCTCCCCCTGGGAAGTCCAACTTTTCTGAAGCTTCCTGTTTGGCATCCATTTGTTTTTGTTGTTCATTTTCTAAGTCATGTCCAACTCTTTGAAACCCATGTACCTGTTAACATCCAGTTCAAGAATCCAAATAAAACTCCAGGTTCATTCCAGTTCTGAAAATCTTACTGTTTATTGAATACACTGCATGGTAATGTCGAAGCAAAACTAACTCTGAAATTCCCAAACACCAGTTCATAGAATTAAACAATAATTTCCCCAGCCAAACCCCCAACCTCTCATGTAGACCATGTAAAGAAGTTCACTTTGTTATGGGAACCATCTGCTTCAAGTCTACACCTGTTATGATGTCCTTGAAAAGGTTTCAGGCTCTTATGGTCTTCAGCTGAATCACAGAGGGTTGTTTTTTTTGTTGTTGTTTTTTTTAGAAAACCTGATTTCCTACAGAAGAGATTATATGCTATATTGTATCATACTTGCAGGTGTGGGCGATAATTTGTAGAATATACCTAATGTACATTTTTAAATGTATACTAAATTTAGATAGGAGCCAGTTCCTGCACTTGACTTCAAATACAGAAGCAAACTTCCAGAAGGCCTAGAGTTAATAGAATATATGTAGCTCAGGGTTGAACGGTGGAGTCTTTGGTCTTCTCTGAACTTGGTTGTTTGTTTACAGACATTTCATTACCAACTAGGTAACATTATCAATGCAATGATGGTAATGTTACCTCATTGGGTAATAAACCATCTACATGCAAACAACGAAATTCAGAGAGCACCAAGGACTCCACTGACCCTAATATATCTGAGGGAATGAACATTTTATTCATCTCTTCAGATCAAAAGTGGTATTCACAAACCTTCTGCTCTAGCATCAAATATTTTGCTATCTCCTGGTATCAAATATTGTGTGATAATGAAACCCTGCTGAGGGTTCTTCATATCTGAAGGTTTTAAAAAAGAGATTGGACATCCGCCTCTCATGATAGCTTAATTAGTTTTCCAGCCCATTACAGAAGTTGTGCTAGATGACTGTTGTGGTCTCTTCCAACTCTACTATTCAATCATTCTATGATGTCCTTCAGAATAAAGCTTTGATTACTAGTTTGGACATTATCATCCTCTACAAGGACACTGTTTGATACAATTCATCTTATTGTGGGGATGTTATGGACATTGTATAAAATTTAAAAGCATTAAATGGCCTTTTAAAGAGAATGAGAAAGCTATAGAAGATAAATCTGTCAACACTAACTTTAAGGGAGCCTCCATGGACAGTGACAATAAAATTTGGGATATAAAATGATACAGAGAGTTAGCAGATGAGAATTATTCCTTCAAGTACTGCTATGGAGTTCCAGGAAATTTTGATTTATCAATTATAGAATGATGAATATGTAAACCAAGCTTATTCTTTATTTCAGGATGTTCTTATCTTCTGTCAGATGTTTCTAAGTATCCTGCCAGCAATTGATCAATGTAAACAAGGAAGAGGATGTATTTGAATCAATTGGAGAACTTGTCAAAATTAATCCAATATTTGGATAGATTATTAGCTCTAATCAACCTATTTTTTGAACCCAGGTTTGTAGATGTTTGCTTCAGAGAGTAGGAAGGAGAAGAAAGGGAGTCCAGGCAATGCACAATCTATCTCTGAACCGCCTTTCTTCTGAAGAACACTGAAATTTTTACTTGATAAATCAATGTGCTCAATATGATTTAATAAGCCTCAGATGAAATTGTGATCCAGCAAGCGCATTCTCTTCATTCAGTGAGATTTCTGATTCCTCAGACACAGTTGCCTCTCCCATGGAGATTGAAGTGATCCTATGAAGTAGTCTTATGCTGAGGAGAGGAAGGGCCAAGGAATCAGAGCAGTGAAGAAAATGCTGGATCAAGTGAGCAATCTTGAAGGCCTGGAAGCCATTCTTAATGTCTCAGAGTGAAAGGTGTGATAATTACTGACAGAAAAAAAACACCACCTTTACACTCTTCAGAATTTTGTAGGTCATTTAGGTAGTTCAATTTCCTCTCTAAGGAGGAAGCCAAAAACTTCGCTTTTGGAAAAGAATATCTGACTCTACTACCCTCTGAGGCTCAATCTTTCCAAGCTAGGTAATCTTTAAAAAAATCCTGAGTTCTCAATTTATTCTATATTTGACGATCTCTGTGCTTAACCAAAAATAAAAAAGGAAAAAGCATGCAAGCTAGTCCATGTCAGCCACGGCCTTATTTGAGCCTCAGGAAAACTCTGTGAAGTGCTCCTGCTCCATCCAAACCTCTTGAGTCATTCTGGCATCATCTCTCTGCCAGACAGGCAGATGTTGCTCCTTATTAAATTTTCAAGTGGAAGGAACATGCGTAATTTCATTATTTTCCTGGAGCAGATGCCGATAATCTTATTCTCTCAAATGGAGGCTTCGAGCTATAGGTATATGAAAGGAAAGACGTATGACTGAAAGGCACTGTGGAACTGAGAGATATTAATTATCCTTCCTCAGTGGCTTCTTTGATTCACTTAATGAGGTGATAAGGATTTGTGTAGGAGCTTTTCGAGCAAACATCCATATGGGGGAGATGTCCACTAAAATGGGATCAATTCCCATGAACAGAACTTCATCTTGGGAGAGGAGAGCAGAGGTGGGTTCCTGCCGGTTTGGACCAGCTCTATAGAACCGGTAGCGGGAATTTCCCCCCGCTCGCCGAACCGGCAGCGATGGCCGGCTGGACATGCCCCCGAACCGACTCTCTCGGCAGCACCGTAGGCGCCGCCATCTTGTATTTTGCTTCTGCACACACGCAGAAGCTGTTTTTTGCTTCTGCCAATGCGCAGAAGCTTGGTTTTTAGCACTGCGCATGCGTGGCTCGCAAGGCGCACGCGCCCATGCAGCGCATGAGGAAGTGAACCGGCAGCGAGGTAAGTCAGAACCCACCTCTGGAGGAGAGGAATGAATTTGACCCATCTCTTCTTTGTTTCCCTACAACTGGGAGTTTTTGAGTCCTATTCTTATCCTTAGTTAGAAAGGGGAAGATGGAAAGACTGAGAATTCAATTGGGATGAAGCCAAAAGGAACAGCTGCTATTGGCTATAAAAATGTGAAACTTGACCTTTGGGTAGAATGAGCAGAATGGATCTTCAGAATGTTTCTACTCTAAAAGGTGGGTTTCCAGAGGAGGCTAGTTCTCATTTATCAAGCAAGATAACAGTATAAGTTTTATAGTATTTACTTCAGGAAGTATATAAAAAAGAGGACATTTTTTTTCTTCCACTTAGAGGGGAGATGTTTATCAAAAAGTTGTATGTTGGAAGAAGATAAAAACTTTTCTCACCTTCTCCTTTAGACATGTCCCAGTTTCTTTTGTTTAGTTGCATCTTTCACATATATACCAGACAACCTGTGATCCATTGGGTCATTCTTCTTTCCACATATAATATAAGCTTCTTCTTCCTCTTCTTCTTCCCCTTCTCCTCCCCCCCCCTTCCCCATGGAATTGCCTGTTATTTTGCTGGGGAAAGAGGGAACAATGGAGCCATGGACCATGAGGAAAACTGCACCCACTACTTCAGATTCTGGTCCACAAGGCCCCACACCTTCCAGGAAGGAAAAAGGGTTCACCCATTGCTGTCACACACACCCCACCAGCTCTCTGTCTTCCATCTTTGACAACTCTCAAGAGAACCCCATCACTCTTCATCCCCCTCAGCTGACCTGCAGACGTGCCTACAAATTTTGCGGGGAAGGGGGGAAAAAAGGGAGCCACGGATCACAGGGAAAACTGCATTCTCATTCCTCAGATGTAGCATGTCTCCAAGGGCCCCTTACTCCAGAAAGGAAGTTAGTTCACCCATCAAGCACCGGTAAGCCCAGTCTCTACCTTGCCAGCTGGCATCTGAGTTGCCCTCTCATTCTTCCCTCACTGGCTACTACCTTAAATAGATTTCAAATTTGGTTCCTGTTAGGCCTTGTTGCCAGCCAGTTGCATGCAAGGGCCAGAGGGAAATGGAAAAGAAGATGCGGATATATCCTTCCTGTCTTTACTTGAACCATTCAACCTACTGGTTTCTGGGAAGTATAGTTATAGAAGGTATGGTAGAATTTGAGAAGCTACTATTTTGCCAAATTTCAATCTCACAGGTGTCCTTTGTCTTGGATTTTGGATTCATTCTGTAAATTAGCCCATTTGAGGTACATTATTCAGAATTGCTGCTCTGTGAGGCACCATTTTGCCCAACTGAAGTTTACAAAGTATTAAACAGACATGAGAGTTTTAGTAGAATATAGATTATTTTACTACTTACCTACTCTCTTATTGTACAGTGCACCTTTTTCCTTCCTTCCTTCCTTCCTTCCTTCCTTCCTTCCTTCCTTCCTTCCTTCCTTCCTTCCTTCCTTCTTAATGTGGCATGTTTTCCACCCAAAATTCACTTTTACGAATTCTAGAAATCCCTGCTGTTTATCTCTGTGCCACATGGTAATGATTAAAAAGAAATCTGCCAGAATTCCTGCTGAGAGTAGATCTGAATATTTTGTTCCCTGGAGATCCATGCTTAGAGGAATGCTGGGGGGGAGGGGGTGGGACTTGTCTAAAGTTTGCACTGGACCATGAAAAAAAAAGTCTCCATGGGGCAGATGGTAATTGCATTTACATTTTAGCTGCTTTGGTTGGATTTGGATTTCAAGATTGATACTTAATATTTTATTTACGTCTCTAGAGAACTTTATAGGTTCCTCCAGGAGGAAAAGCAGCATCAAAATGAAATAAATAAATAAAAACATCAACAAATAAATACTTAAGTAAAGGGTTTGAGACACATCCCCAAAGACTAGTTCATGGCAATCTTTTTTTTTTCTTCCTTTTTTAAAACAGAATTGTGTGTGATCTTGGGCCATGGTGGCGCAGTGGTTAGAGTGCAGCACTGCAGGCTGCTTCTGCTGCCTGCCGGCTGCCTGCAATTTGGCGGATCGAATCTCACCAGGCTCAAGGTTGACTCAGCCTTCCATCCTTCCGAGGTGGGTAAAATGAGGACCCAGATTGTTGGGGGCAATTATGATGACTCTGTGAACCGCTTAGAGAGGGCTGTAAAGCACTGTGAAGCGGTATATAAGTCTAAGTGTTGTTGCTATCTTACATGATCAGGGATCTTGTAGCAAAGGAAATAATAAGTAGCACAAAAGTAACTAGCTAGGTAAGATTTCACCCTCATGGCTGTTACTGAGCAAAAGCAGGGGTAGTTTAAAGAAAAGGAGAACAATTTTAAAAAATCAAGGATTAGGACTCAAAAAATAACCTCTTTAACCTTCTTTCGTTAGAACCAATAAGAAGCCAACACTACCGAAATGACTAATCAGTATCAGGTACATATAAAGAACCAACCAGAGACCAGCCCTCACCAACTTACACCAATCAGAAAGGAAGCCTGGCTGAAGACCAATCAGAAGTCTGAACCACTGACATAGAGGAGCCCATAAAGTAGACCACAACCTCCTACTTCGTAAACTAGAAAAAAGTGGGATAGGCAGCTTCACCACCAGATGGATTCACAACTGGCTGACAAACCGTACTCAACGAGTAGTCCTTAATAAGTCTAAGTCCACATGGAGAGAAGTAAGCAGTGGGGTACCACAAGGTTCCGTCTTAGCCCCAGTACTCTTCAACATCTTCATAAACGACTTAGATGAGGGAATAGAAGGGGAACTTACCAAATTTGCAGATGACACTAAGCTGGCAGGAATAGCCAACACCCTAGAAGATAGGCTCAGGATCCAGACGGATCTTGGCAGACTTGAGCGCTGGGCCCTATCTAACAAAATGAAATTCAACGTAGGGAAAAGTTAAGTCTTACACTTAGGTAAGAAAAACCAAAAGTACACATATAGACTGGGTGAAACCAGGCTTAATAGCAGTGACTGTGAGAGGGATCTTGGAGTCTGAGTGGACAACCAGCTAAATATGAGCCAGCAGTGTGTAGCGGCAGCCAAAAAACCCAATGCAAACAAAACCCACCAATGCAATCCTAGAGTG
>QLTV01001147.1:785787-810855 GCA_003457575.1 Thermophis baileyi | reverse complement strand
CATCGGCAGAGGGTAAAAGAACCTAAATGGCGGTGTCTGGGCGAAGTCTCCCACTTCCGCCGCTATCAGCTGTCCGGCGACCCGCAGGCAAGCCCGAACCGGGAGCATTTCGCCCCTTGTGCCACGCCCCCTTTGTCACCTCATCCCACATGGGGCGGGGAGGGGGTCGCGGTGGCGGTGGGGGGGGTCGCGGCATTAGAAAAGTTGAGAACCACTGATGTACAGTATCAAGATGATTTTTGAGATCCTTCCAACTCTAATTTCTAGATTTTTCTTATTGGGCAAAAGGTAAGATTAAAGCAAATGTAGGAACCATTTCAATAATACAAGAAAAAGTATTAGTGAAACTACTTGGCACCATGGAAGATAATATGATACAGGGACACATCTTTGTAGGTGGGGATTTAAGCCTTACTTCGTATATGGTTTTAGATCTGAAGCAAATCATGTATTTAAATTCTACTAACTACAGGACTAATTTATTATTATTTTGTTTGTTTAGAAAATCTGATCCTGTGGAGATATTTCCTGCTGTCACTTATACTTGATACCTGATACAGAAGCAAAGAAGCTGCAGAGCAGTTAAATTATCAGATACTTATAACAATCCAGCATTCATTATTCAACCAAATAATCACCAAAGAGCAATTTTCAGAACTGGATTCATTATTTCAAACCTCCCTGTCTCATACACAGTAGTGGGTTTCACTTACCTTTGCTACCAGTTCGGGAATGGGAGTGTGTGGGTGCGCGTGCGTGCGAAGTGCACGTGCAATGCTTCTGCGCATGCGCAGAGCATTTTTGATTATGTCCGGGTGGGTGGGCGGAGCCTCCTGCCACCGCCACTACTGGTTCGCCCGAACCGGTGCGAACCGGTAGCAACCCACCACTGCTCATACATCAATAGGCAGGGACTAGTCAAAATATGTAGGATGGAGGCAGATCATTTTCCAGTGATTTCATTTGGTGACTAATGTACCACTACCTTGGTTACAACTAGGTATGCCAAGGAGATTCAATATAAATTCAAAGTGCTTGCAGGATTCAATCTGGGTTGGTCACCGGAACTAGAGATTTGGTCTTCTGAGCTTTCGGACTAATGCTGGAGCCCATCTTCAGGGAACTTCTCTCTTGGCTAGGGAGAAATACCTTGAAGATGGGCTGTAGCACGAGCCCGAAAGCTCGGAAGACTAAATCTCTGGTCCCGGTGACCGACCCAGATTGTACCCTGCAACATTGTCCTGGGACATGTATATTTGCCTTCATTCATAAAAGAATTCTATTGAATCGTAAGAAATTTCTATGTAATATCCCTTGGTTTGTTCTGATGCCAAGAATTGCAGAATTTCTTCTACAGTTTTACAATTTCACTTGAGGTTGAATTACTAAGGATGTCTACCTTAAGTTCTCCCTTCCACTTTTGTCTCTGTGTTGTCCATGCAGTTTTCATGGCAACCGGGGGGTGGGGTGGAGAAATGGTTTGCCATTGCCTTCTTCCTAAGGTTGAGAAAGAGGGACTGGCATCATGCATTTCCAAATTCCACAGTATCTACCGTATTACCCATGCCACTTGGCACTTGGCTAGAGAGAGGTTCTCTGAAGATGGGCTCCAGCATGAATCCAAAAGCTCAGAAGACAAAACCTCTGGTTCCAGTGACAGACCCAGATTGGATTATCCTGGGACACATATATTTGCCTTCATTCATCAAAGTGCTTGCCTTGAAAGACTGAAACTCTGCAGTACCAATATAGTTAGCCCTAGTACAGCCATCAAGACCTACTGAGATTCCAGAATGATGGTTGTTGAACCAACCAAAGAAGGATGGCAGTCCTTCTTTGGAATAGCCCACATGTTTGGATTCAGCTGACTGATTGTGGACACTCTCTTGAGTTTTCTCTGTTTTTTTTTCTCCTTTCATTTCTATAGTGATGAGGGGAGTGGTGTGGTGGCCTAGAGGTGGAGCTCTCGCCTCACAATCAGGAGGCTGTGAGTTTGATCCTAGGTAGAGGCAGATATTTCTCTCTCTGGGCACAATGAGAATATATCTGCTGAACAACACTCTGCATTGACAACAGGAAGGGCATCCGACCATTAAACACTCTGCTAGCTCCATTCAGTTGCCCAGACTCCACCCTGCAAGGGATTATGGAGTTATTAAAAGATGATGGTGGTGATGATGATGATGATTTCTATAGTGATGAGGTTTAGCTCTTTATTATGGTAACAAAGTTCTTGATAGACAGAGAGGTGGGGAACTGACTAGCAAGTAACAGAAAACAAACACCAGACTCTTTGAAGCTGGAGAGAACTTGCTTCAATGCCTTGGGCATTGGAGGACAGGATTTGGAACCAAAGAAGATTCTTTGACACCTCAGCAATCCAAACTAAGAACTCAAAGTAACATTCAAAATAACACAGCAAGCCAAGAAGGTAACCTGTTGTGGCAGTAGATGCTTGAGGATTGTTTTCCTGCTCTCTTACTAGCAGTCTCAATAAGCCTTCAACCTCAGCTGTGGGCGTATAAGCAGCTCATTGCCTGCATTATCTTCCATTGGATTCCTTTCTTCTTTTTTGAGAAAGACTTTCCAGCATGTAGAACCAGCTTTCTTCTCTTCCTGGGCAGACTTGAGTCAAAGTTAGGTAGCGTAAGGAGGGCAGGGAAGTTTGTTTGTACTGGCATGACAAGATAATTGAGCAAGTGAATGGAATGGAATGGAACGGAACGGAACGGAACAGAACGGAACGGAATGGAACGGGACGGGATGGGACGGGACGGGACGGGACGGGACGGGACGGAACGGAACGGAACGGAACGGAATGGAATGGAATGGAATGGAATACTTTATTTGGCCAAGTGTGATTAGACACTCAAGGAATTTGTCTCTGGTGCAGAAGCTCTCAGTATACATGCAAAGCAACAGAATAATGATAATCATAATAATGATAATACTAATAAGAGGGGGAGTCAGGAGGATAATAAGGATAAATAATAATGCTACAGCCATACTACCTGGGTAAATTCACATACTGTAGACATTAGACAGCACTGAGAGTATTAGGTGTTCAGCAGAGTGATGGCACAAGGGGGAAAAACTGTCCCTGTGTCTAGTAGTTCTGGCGTACAATGCCCTATAGCAATGTCCCAAGAGGAGGAGTTGAAATAGTTTATGTCCAGGATGTGAGGGATCTGCAGATATCTTCTCAGCCCTCCTTCTGACTCATGCAATATACAGGACCTTCTATGGCAGGCAGGCTTGCAGGTTGCAGTTGTTCTTTCTGCAGCTTTAACTATCCGTTGGAGTGTTTTCTTCTCTCTCAAGGTGTCTCATTATTGTCCTCTGGCACTTGCCCTCTCCCCAAACTTTATTCTCCAACCCACACTCCTGCTTCTTCATGAGAACAGCCTTTATGCTCAGTAGGTACAGAGCCTGCAGAAACTCGTAGCGTACTGCTGTGGCATATTCAAAAGAGGCTGTTGTTTCCCCCACACTACAATTATTGTAGCTTTTGTTTTGCTTTGCTTTGTGTTTGTGTGCCACCCAGAGTCCTTCGGAATCAGGGCAAGTCACAAATAGGTGCTGTAAAATAATTAAGTACGTAAATAAATAAGTCTCTGTGGAAACAGATTTGCAAATTGCATCAACACTGATTCCATCCATTATCTCACAGATGCCAGCATTGTCCTGTAGCACCCCTCCTTTTTTCCGGTATCAAATCTGCAGTCACCTCCTTTATGTTCTCTTTTAAAACTGTTAAAATACTATCAGTCTCTATAAAGTCATCCTCTCACTCCTCTTATCAATTACCAAGTAGCATTTTCCTCTGCTTGCCAAAACCAGTTAAGCTCCATGCAGCTGGATGAGATCAAGGAAGCAAGACCTACACAAACTTCATTAAGAGATCTTTAGTGCTACTTGGGGGTATTTTTTTTAATGGAAATGGTAATAGGATTTTCCCAGCTTCCTTAAAGTGAGTTAATTAAGGCATATCTGTTTGAAATGCTTCTTCTCATATTTCTCTCCATTTGGGCTGAGCTGCCATGTATGAGATAAAATATGACTTCCCCAATATCTCTTGAGTGTCATTGTATAGCTCTGCCCACAATTTCTCACAAAACCATGTTTGTTTGTCCTCTAAGTCACTCCCAAACAACTGAGTTCATGAACTTTTACTCTATCTCTTCAAAACTTCCATACTTGAGAAAAAAATTGAGGGAGGAATCAGTTACTTTCTTTCATACATATTTTGAAATAATTTGTTTTTTTTAAACTGTAGACTTGAAGATTGGCCCAGTAAAAATGGAAATTATTCTTATAGATCTGCATTTTCCCACCTCTAAGCTGAAAACTAGCCTAGCCAAGTAATCAGTGAAAATGAATGAATTTAATAATGTCTACCAAGACAATTATCTTTGATACACATTTACTTCATTGCAAACAATGATTCCACATTATCTTTGGTGGTTGCTTGCTTTCTTATTGATACCCATTTTTCTTGACAATGTCCATGTGAGTTTAGGAGTCTTCTGTGCAGCTATTCCATACTTTCCATTTAATTTCTCTTGCCTACACTGAGAATATGGCTTGAATAATAATGTGATAGTTTCAACTTTCAAAGCATTAAATGGAAATATCTCCATAAATTCTTCATTAGCAAGAAAATGTGGAACAGAACTGTAGAATTGCAGGCATACAAAAAAGACTGATAGAAACTGTGCATAATTTTATGTAATTGAGTTACGGAATTGAAGATAGTTTTCCCTCAACTGTTCAGTGACTTTTTTCCTAGGGACATCAGCACAGTAGTAAGCCCTGTGATAATTTGAGGTGAGACCAGATACAGTCATTTAATAAAAAGAAAGAAAAGTTGATAAGAAGCCAAAAATGTTTATGTAATTAACAGCTAAGAATGGTGGGAGGTAGCCCTGATATTATTTTAATATTCAAGATACAATTTTAACTTGTATTAATAACCATAATTTCATTTCTACTGGAGCCAAATGAGAAATCATAAGATGGTTTATATACATATATATATATGAAATTTGGGGTATACTAAGTACTGTATACAGGCAGTTTGTAGAGCAAGTCTATGTGTTTTCCAGGATTTTGTGGTATGATTCATAACTAAAAAAATGCCCTCAAAATAGGCAGCTCTTATGGCAGAAAAATTATCCTATAACATGGATAGCAGTAGTAATAGCACTTAGACTTATATACTGCTCCATAGTGGTTTACAGCTCTCTCTAAGCAGTTTCAAGAGTCAGCATATTGCCCCCAACAATCTGGGTCCACATTTTACTGATCTTGGAAGAATAGAAGGCTGAGTCAACCTTGAGCTGGTCAGAATCGAACTCCCGGCTATGAGCAGACTATGCCTACAGTACTGCATTCTTATCATTGTGCCATCATGGCTGACATGGATGATGTTTTCATGCAACTGCAACAACTCACATCAGAGGATGTTGGCTGTGGACCCAGCTTCATGTTGTCTTACATTTGTGTGTACATAGTTATGATTAAGATGTTTACATGTAATTACTGTGCAAATAGTATAGTAATCTTTGGGTCCAGTCTACCAAGAGCATTCCTTCATAGCATTATATACAATTTGGCCTAATGGTTAAGGCTAGAAACCAGGAACCTGTGAATTTAGTCCCACTTTAGGCATGAAAGCCAGCTGGGTGACTTTAGGCCGGTCACTCTCTCTCAGCCCAGCCCACCTCACAGGGTTATTGTTATGGGGAAAATAGGAGAAGGAAGGAGTATCAGGTATGTTACTCACCTTAAGTTGTTTATAAAAATAATAAAGGCAGGATATAATTAAACTAAAATAAAATAAAATTATTCTGAATTAAGGCGCAAAGAGAAACCACTTGTGTACTTCACCATGAAGTTCAATTTATCCATATTAAACAATGCTTCATATATCCATACGATGGATATATACACCAGTTCTATGTTCTGTGCCACCGCCATCACCACTCTCTAGTAACTGTTGGTTCTATTGATATTAGAGAGTTCTAATTGCCTGTTTCATGATTCAACTTGAGAAGATAACAAGGATGAGCAGAGTGTGTCTGAATAAAAGCAAGAAATGGGATTCTCTCAATAACGGAGGATAGGGGGAAAATGTGAGTTTTGTGCCCCTTTCAAAAGAGCAAAACAAAAAGAAGTGAAAGGATATAATGTTAGACAAAAGGGCCAACGGAGAGCAGAAAGGTAGCTGTGAAAAAAAGGAGGGAGAGTGTGAGAAAAAAAATGGCAACCCAGACATGGGTGAAATGCTCCCGGTTCGCTCTTACCTGTCGGTCGCCATAGAGCCGATTGCCAAAGTAGCGCGAGGTGCCGCCCACCCACCCGGACACCGCTCGGATGCCACCATTTGGGTTCTTTTACCCTCTGCGCATGCGCAAAGCATTCTGTGCATTCGCAGAGTGTAAAAGAACCCAAATGGTGGTGTCCGGGCGGGTGGGCGGTGCCTCGCGCTACCTTGGTGACTGGCTCTACGGCAACCGACAAGTACGAGCGAACCAGGAGCATTTCACCCCTGAACCCAGAGTGTGAGAACATTGTTATCAAAGGCATCAGGACATAATGACCATTCTCAAAGAAGGATAATGAAAGGATGTGTCTCTTAGTCAGATTCAGAACAATTTGGAAGGCTTGTCTAAGGAGCAGAGGTGGTATTCAGCTGGTTTGGACCAGTTCGGGTGAACCTGTAGTAGCGACCTGCGGGTGGGCCTTGGTGGGCCCGCCCACCCGCCCCGGCGCTATGCCATCCTATTTAGGCACATTTTGAAGCCATGTGCATGTGTGCAAGCCGCACATGCGAGCAAAGTGCATGCGCGAAAGGCCGCGTGCATGCGCAGAAGGTGCGTGCACAGCTGAAACGAGCATGCGCGCACGCTCACATTTGCGAACCGGTAGGGAAAGTAAGTAAATGCCACCCCTGCTAAGGTGGAAAGAAGGATTAACGCAGAAAGAAAAAGACTATTAAGGAGATTGACTACAGTTGGAAAGAGGAAAGGCGTAAAAACAAGGAGGGCCACACGTGAGATATGGGGGGACAACTTAAAAAAAATAAGCCTTCTTTATTGCAGTGCTTCTCCTCTGGAATAGCATCTCCCCAAAGATTCATATGGCTCACACCTTGATGTAGATTGAAAATGATAGAGTCATTGAAAATCTGCCTATTCTTCCAGGTCCTAGACCAGCGGTTCTCAACCTGTGGGTCGCGACCCCTTTGGGGGTCGAACGACCATTTCACAGGGGTCGCCGCGCACGTTAGCCCGCCATTTTGGTGCCACCGTCACTGCAGGAGTGAAAAGGTCCCGGTTCGGCCGTGCCTGCGGGTCGCCGGACAGCTGGTAGCCCGGACGCCGCCATTTGGGTTCTTCTACCCTCTGCGCATGCTTTGCGCATGCGCAGAGGGTAGAAAAACCCAAATGGCGGCATCCGGGCGAAGTCTCCTGCTTCCGATACTATCAGCTGTCCAGCGACTGGCAGGCAAGCCCGAACCCGGAGCATTTCGCCCCTGGTGCCACGCCCCCTTTGTCAACTCATCCCGCGTGGGGAGGGGAGGGGGTTGCGGCGGCGGGGGGGGTCGCGGCATTAGAAAGGTTGAGAACCACTGTCCTAGACTTAGGTTGGTGTTAAAACCTTATTGAACTTTATCCAGAGACAGAACTATCTGTCTTCTTCTGGAACACATAATCTCTGTTCTCATCTTTTTAGGGTTGTCCTGCTTTTGCTGTTGTAAGCCGCTTAAAGTTGGATGGCCTCCAACTGGGTAATTTTCTATGTCATTGAAGAAAGCAAGAACCCTGAAAACAGAAGCTTAGTTTCTGAAGAGTTGTGACTAGGAAGGAGAATACTGCAGAATCCAAAACAACTGTAGGTATTTTGGTTTTGGTGCACAATAGTTTGGAGCTAGGAAATAAAAGCCTTGCAACAACAGCTGAAGTTTTGTTGGCTTCCCATTGGCTTCTCAATTTCAAGAACAACTTATTTTGTTTTGGTCGCCACGAAGATGTTGAGGCTCTAGAAAGAGTGCAGAGAAGAGCAACAAAGATGATTAGGGGACTGGAGGCTAAAACATATGAAGAACAGTTGCAGGAATTGGGTATGTCTAGTTTAATGAAAAGAAGGACTAGGGGTGACATGATAGCAGTGTTCCAATATCTAAGAGGCTGCCACAAAGAAGAGGGAGTCAAGCTATTCTCCAAAGCACCTGAGGGTAGAACAAGAAGCAATGGGTGGAAACTAATCAAGGAGAGAAGCAACTTAGAACTAAGGAGAAATTTCCTGACAGTGAGAACAATTAATCAGTGGAACAACTTGCCTCCAGAAGTTGTGAATGCCCCAACACTGGAAGTTTTAAAGAAAAGATTGGATAACCATTTGTCTGAAGTGGTGTAGGGTTTCCTGACTAAGCAGGGGGTTGGACAAGAAGACCTCCAAGGTCCCTTCCAACTCTGTTATTCTATGCTATGCTATGCTATGCTATTGCTATGCTATGAAGATGTCCTTGATTTTCCTCCCAGATTTTGATTTGATGCTTTATCTTACAGGAAGCAGGAACAATTGTGCCCCTAAATTTCAATAGCAACATACTGCAAGCCATAGGATTTCAGAATTCCAAAGGGAAATGAAACAGAGGGAATGATGAAAAGCAAGGGGTAAAAGTTCCTTTACTCTGAATATTTAACTGGAAAGATCAGGGGATCAAGCAGCTGGTGGAGAGGGAGGTGGGAATCCCAATTGCATTGCTCCAAAAATTCATCAGTATGAATTTAATCAGGACAGGAATCAATATTTAGCAGCAAATTGGGAGTGGCCTGGGTACCACATGTACACCCCCCTCTCACTCGCTCTTTGTCTCTCCCACGCAAATATTACATACATATATTGTGCAGGTTTTTTAGCCCTATCTGTCATCAAGCCTTCTTTGCTTTGCTTTGTTTGTTTGCATTTTAAATATTCACCAAAGGGAATAATGTTGTTCATCCAGTCCTACATATCAGCCTGCCTTGTTTACATTTGCATACATGGGATTTAACATTTATTTATTTGTACTTTAAAGTTCCAACTGCCACTTGTAGAGTAAATAAAATAAATTATATTTGTAATTTGTAAATTACAATGGTTGTAAATCAATGGTTACTTGTATTTATGATTTTGCTAACCCCCTTTTTGTATGGAGAGAGAGAGAGAGAGAGAGCGAGAGAGAGAGAGAGAGAGAGAGAGAGAGAGAGAGAGAGAGAGAGCGAGAGAGAGAGAGATGAGAGAGTGAGAGAGAGAGAGAGAGAGAGAGAGAGAGAGAGAGAGAGAGAGAGAGAGAGAGAGAGAGAGAGAGAGAGAAATATATGGAAATGCATTTTGTATTGAAATACTTTAATGCTTTATAATTTTCAAATGTCCTTTTGAGAAATTACAACGAAGACTATTTTACACATTCTCTGGGTTTTATTTCTAAGTTTATTCTCAGTTGGGAACTATAGCTAACCCAGGTTCTCCAATACATTTATAGTTTGCATGATAGATGTGGCTTACAGTTATCCAATATTTTAAAAGCATTACTTTAAAAATGACAGTGGTGAAGAACCCAAATACATTTAAGGGATTGAATATGCATTACGGAAGATTTATAAAATGGGACTGACCATTTAAAAGCAGTGATCTTACAACATAAATCAAAGCTATCTTTGGAAAACATGAAGTAATTATCAGGGATAAAACAGTTAACAGAAACTTTCTGGCACCTTTTTAATCCATTTAAGGCAGAGACATAAATGAGAGGTTTGAGCTTGTTGGCAGCTTTAATGGAAATGTTAGCACCTTGTTAGATATCTTCAAATGGCAACGGGGGATTTGAATTCTTTCTAAACTCTGGTACCAAACTCAAGGAATTATGATTTATGGACCAGAAAAAGAACCACAGCGTAAGCTTTTCTGATCAGAGAATTCCCAGCTCGCTTTGTAGCTGTGCTTTTTTGCACCGCCAAAAGATATTGATGGATGGTTTTATGACTCATTTGGCAAGATCTATGAATGCAATTACTTCATAAGGTGGCATTTTATCACTGTTGCTTTCGACCCGCTGTAGCTGTCTCATTGATTGGAGTTAGTCAAGGAAAGCAAATGGTACAGACGTAGAGAGCAATCCTATATATTCCTATTCTGCTTACCTAGAAGTAAGCCCTATTAATCTTAGCAGGGCTTATTGTTAAGAAGACATACTTAGCAGTGTCCTATTGACAGTATAAAGTTGCTGATACCTGTTTGACATTTTGCATTTGTAAAGCTTTCTTTTCATTACTTAAGGTTTTCTCCTCTATATTGGATGCTGAATCTAACAGGAACAGATGAGTCAATTTGAAGCTGGATTGAATGAAGATGTAGAATGAGAGTACTGTGTATGATTCTGGGTACCCTCTTTCTAAAAGAATATTGACAGGTTGGAGAAAATTCAAAGGAGGAGAATGAAGGTGATATTGAGACTCGAAGATATGCCCTATGAGCATAGGATGAAGGAAATTTAGAGGTTCAGTCTGAAGAAAAAACAAGACTTAGTAGGGACATGATAATACATAAAAAGTACATAAAAAGAAGATGGACATTAACTATTTTCCATTATCATAAAAATTAGGTCCAGAAATAATGAACATAGATTGCAGCTACCTAGATTTCATATAAACATAAATAATATTTTCTGATGATAAGATCTAAGCAACAGTAGAGCAATCTAGGTTTGGAGATGGTTGATCTCTGGTACTTTTTAACAAAAGGCCAGGTAGCCACCTATCAAAGATGGTTCTTTTTTAAATTTTATTTATTTATTTATTTATTTATTTATTTATTTATTTATTTATTTATTTATTTATTTATTTATTGCACATTGCTAGGCATTTGGAGTAGATTCTTATAATCCTTTTCAACTCCACATTTCTGTTTCTCTATCATACTGGGTTCATTTTGCTTCAAGTGTGCAGAATTCAGGGTAAAAGAGGATGCTATCTTACTTTTTGGTTTATCTTTCTTTTACTCCTTTTAATTTAGTTCCTGGATTTCAAATTTATTTTGGAAGAACTGTGGGACATAATCATAATGGGCCCCGACAGCTCTCCTTCTTCAGGGTAGATTATATAGGGTAGATATACACAAAGGGTAGTTCTTGACCACATAATAGTCTGATCATAGTATCATAGTATTTCCTTGTCAGATGATAATTGTGTGTGAACACAACCAGATGGAGATTTCCTATGCTGCATAATATTTCTTGGAAGTTAAAATTTCAACAACAAATGGTTATCTACCACTAACAAGATCATCTTTTGCCCTTTCCATCCCAATTTTTGCCTAATTTCTTTACTGCAATTGAAAGTACAAAAAGAATCTTATCACTTTTGAAGGGAGTAATGATCATTATGAACATAGTACCTTGATTTTACTGGCATCAATGCAGCTTTTTTAAAAATAGCTTTAAAATCATTCATTCATTCATTCATTCATTCATTCATTCATTCATTCATTCTATTGTGCATATGCATTTATGGAACCCTATATTCCATTACAATATTTCATTGTATAGACTCCCTTAGATAAGCTTGAACCTGACAGAAACTTTCTGAAAACCCCAATTCAGCCCATGTCTGTGTGAATCAGTCGTGTGAGTCAACCGTGTGTGGAAACCTGCAAGATAGTAGGGAGCACATTATGATTCAAACTCAGTCTCTTTAGTACAACTGTTGATGCCTCACACATATACCAAAATGTGAATCTTGGATCCGAGGTGCCGAGGTGGCGCAGTGGTTAGAGTGCAGCACTGCAGGCTACTTCAGCTGACTGCTAGCTGCAGTTCGACGGTTCAAATCTCACCGGCTCAAGGTTGACTCAGCCTTCAATCCTTCTGAGGTGGGTAAAATGAGGACCCAGATTGTTGGGGGCAATATGCTGACTCTGTGAACCGCTTAGAGAGGGCTGTAAAGCACTGTGAAGCGGTATATAAGTCTAAGCGCTATTGCTATTGCTATCATGGCACCACAACCAACATTGAGTAGATTTTGATCCCTCTTCCAAGAAACTGAATACAACAGCTGATAAACTCTGACAATTAAAGCTAGTCAGAATAACAGAGTTGGAAGGGACCTACAGGGGGTTTTCTACTCCAACCCCCTGTCCAAGAAGGAAACCCTATAACAGCGGTTCTCAACCTGTGGGTCGCGACCCCTTTGGGGGTTGAACGACCATTTCACAGGGTCACCGCGTGTGTTAGCCCGCCATCTTGGTGCCACTGTCACTGCAGGGGTGAAATGCTCCCGGTTCGGCCATGCCTGTGGGTCGCTGGACAGCCGGTAGCGGCAGAAGTGGGAGACTTCGCCCACCCGCCCGAACTCCGCCATTTGGGTTCTTTTACCCTCTGCGCATGCGCAGAACGCTTTGCGCATGCGCAGAGGGTAAAGGAACGCAAATGGCAGCGTCCGGGCGAAGTCTCCTACTTCCGTCGCTATCAGCTGTCCGGCGACCCGCAGGCAAGCCGAACTGGGAGCATTTCACCCCTGGTGCCACGCCCCCTTTGTCACCTCATCCCGCATGGGGAGGGGGCGGGGAGGGGGTCGCGGTGGCGGGAGGGTCTGTCGTTACCAGCTGTCTGGCGACCCGCAGGCAAGCCCAAACCGGGAGCATTTCACCCCTGGTGCCACGCCCCCTTTATCACCTCATCCTGCGTGGGGAGAGGGTAGGGAGGGGGTCGCGGTGGTAGTGGAGGGGGGGTTGTGGGGGGTCGCGGCATTAGAAAGGTTGAGAACCACTGCCATATAACATTCCGGACAAGGCTATCTAGTCTCTTTTTATTTTTTCTTCTTTATTTTTTAAAATTTTTATTTTTAAAACAACAAAACATAACAAATACCAACACGCAACATATATTCCCTTTTTACAACAGTTTCGTAATGGTAGTATTCTATTATTTCCCCCCTCCCCTAATCTTCTTTAAGTATATTTATCCTTATTATCCCATTATCCCTTATTTCTATATACATTTCTTCACATACTTTAGTTATATCTTTACATTATTTTACAAAACGTTATACCTTTCATGTCATTTCCACATTCATTCTTGTTTACTATTTCTAATCTCCAGCCAGTTATACCATTTATCCCATACTGCATAGTAATCTGTATCTTCCTTTTCCTTTATCTCCTTCGTTAATTTATCCATCTCTGCACAGTCTAGAATTGTTCTTATCAATTCTTCCTCAGTTGGTATGTTATCATTTTTCCAGTTCTGTGCATATGCTATTCTTGCAGCCGTAATTATATGTAAAATTAGAGATTGTATGTCTTTACTGTATTTTCTATTAAGTATTCCCAACAAAAACGTCTCCGGTTTCCAATCTACGGGTTGGTCAATTATGTCTTCCAACCATTTTCTAATTTTGGCCCAATATTTTTTTGCTGACGGGCATGTCCACCATAGATGGTAATACGTTCCATATGCTTTTTTACACTTCCAGCACATTGGTGAGCTATTCGGAAACATCTTAGCAAGCCTTGCTGGTGGAAGATGCCATCTGTAAAACATCTTCAACTGGTTTTCCTTGAATGCTGACGACATAGTCGCAATGAGCCGAGGTGGCGCAGTGGTTAGAGTGCAGCACTGCAGGCTACTTCAGCTGACTGCTAGCTGCAGTTCGGCGGTTCAAATCTCACCGGCTCAAGGTTGACTCAGCCTTCCATCCTTCTGAGGTGGGTAAAATGAGGATCCAGATTGTTGGGGGCAATATGCTGACTCTGTAAACCGCTTAGAGAGGGCTGTAAAGCACTATGAAGCGGTATATAAGTCTAAGTGCTATTGCTATTGCTATAGTCAATTTTATATTTATTTCCCACATTTTTCCCCATTTCTCCAATTCTATATTATATCTAAAAAGATTTGCCCATTTACTCATTGTTTCTTTGACGACCTCGTCTTCCATTTTATATCTCAATAAATATTTATATATTTTGCTAATTAATTTTTCCTCTCTTCCTTGTACAATTTTGTCCAATTCTTGCTGATCCTTTTGTATTTCATATTTTTTTTAATCCTCTTTATATTTAGACTGGACTTGTGTATATGTCCACCAATCAATCCCCCTACCTAGGTCATGTTCCAATTCTTGTTTTGTTTTCAAGTTTCCCTGTTCATTTAACAAATCCTTATATCTAATTATCTTATCTATATCGATTAAATTTGTGTCTAGTCTCTTTTTAAAACACCCAGTGATGGAGCACCCATAACTCCTGAAGGCAAGCTATTCCACTGGTTAATTGTTCTCACTGTTATGAAACTTCTCCTTAGTTCTAGATTGCTTCTCTCCTTGATTAGTTTCCATCCATTGTTTCTTGCCTTGCCTTCTGGTGCTTTGGAAAACATGTTAACCCCCTCAAATATTGGAACACTGTTATCATGTTACTCCTAGTCCTTCTTTTCACTAGATTAGATAAACCCAATTCCTGCAACCATTCTTCATATGTTTTAGCCTCCAGGCCCCCAATTATCCTTGTTGCTTTTTCTGCACTCTTTCCAGAGTCTCTACAAACCCCAACTTATATCTTCCTGATATCCCAAAATGGTGGTGTTGCTGATTGATAGTAATTTATTATTGCTGCTTTTAACCCTATTGTCTAATACACTGAGTTTTTGGAAATGGAGTGGCACATATTCAATGAATGAACAATTCAACACCGGAATCTTCTTATCTCAATTTTCCCCTAACATAGTGGTAAATAGGCCTTATATTTCTAACAGTAGATTTTAAGTTACAGTTGCCTATTTACCTTCTCCATGTCCCTAATCTGGGAAACTCTGGCTCCTGATTGGATCTAACAGTATATCACAACTTTGTACCATACAAATAGTGATCAGAGAGAACACTTTTAAAACTAAGGGAAACTTCCTTCCCAATGTTGCCTACTTAATAGCAACTTTTTTTAAAATTTGTGTTCTGGCAAAAGACAGATACCCTAGACCAGTGATGGTGAACCTTTTTTCCCTCGGGTACTGAAAGTGTGCTCATGCACGCTATCGCACACGCCTACGTGCCGACACCCATAATTTAATGCCTCCCACGCGCTCCACCCCCATGTGCATGCACGCGTGACCACCCTGCACTGCCCCGCCCCCACACATGCGTGCACAAACCCTCCCTCCCCCATTTCCTGACTTCCAGTGGGCCCAGTAGGCCCGTTTTTCACCCTCCCCAGGCTCCAGAGGCTTCCCTCCCCTGCCCCCTGGAGGCCCTCTGGAGGCCGAAAATGCCCTCCCCTGCCCCCTGGAGGCCCTCTGGAGGCCGAAAATGCCCTCCCAGAGCCTCTACACGAGCCGAAAATCAGCTGGCCGGCGCGCTGGAGCTGAGCTAGGGCAACGGCTTGCGTGCCGGCAGATATAGCTCTGTGTGCCACCTGTGGCACACATGCCATAGGTTCGCCATCACGGCCCTAGACTTTTAAAAATAGCCATTCTTATTTTTTAATTGTTAGCATGTTTTTAATCTTATTTATGTCAGTGTTTTTCATTTCATTCTGTGAGAAACAGAGAAATTACATTTTAAGGATGTTCTGTTTGAAAATGATGGTCCCACATAAACTTAGCAGTACTTACTTTGCACTGAAGATGAATTCCAATTAAAATGGCTCTCCAGGCCAAGTTATGCATCGACCAATGCCCCTGTGCCTCCCAATAATGTTTAATTAAAGCAGACTGATTATTGATTTAATGTTTACAAATGTTGCTTTGCTGAGAATGTGGTTCTTAGCATATGAACAGCCCTTTCTAATGAAATGCCCTTCTCCAACTCTGAGACTTAGAAGTTGTGCACAGGATTTCACTCCACCTTGCAACTAGAAAGGGCTACAACTCAGAAAATTAGCATATGATTTGCACACAGAAAAGTCTCTAGCTTAATCCGTATTACCTGCAAATAAGGCTTGTAAAGCTCATAATGGAATCACTGGAAAGCTACTGGCAGCACTGACACCATTATCTCACCAGGCTCAAGGTTAACTCAGCCTTCCATCCTTCCGAGGTGGGTAAAATGAGGACTCAGATTGTTGGGGGCAATATGCTGACTCTGTAAACCACTTAGAGAGGGCTGTAAAGCACTGTAAAGCGGTATATAAGTTTAAGTGCTATTGCTTTTATGCTGGAAGCACTGTTAGTTCGACACAAAGTTTGACACAGCTCCCTACATTCTCCATCAGTTAATGGTTTCTGAAGCCAAACAAATGAGTCATCCCCACTACTGATGATGTTACCTAGTTAGGTAATGAAATGTCTGCAAGAAAACCAACCAACCTCAGAGAGCACCATGGACACCAGTGTTCAACCCCAAGCTACAAATATTCTCTATTAGTAAAATACCTACAGGCAGTCCTCAACTTACAATGATTTGTTTAGTGACTGTTTGAAAAAAAATGTGACTTATGACCATTTTTCACATTGATGAACATTGCAGCATCTCCATGGTCCCATGATCAAAATTCAGCGCTTGGCAACTGGTTCATATCTATGACGGTTGCAATGTCCCGGGGTCATGTGATCCCCCTTTGCGACCTTCTGACAAGCAAACTCAATGGGGAAGCCAGGTTCACTTAACAACCATGTTACTAACTGAACAACTGCAGTGGTTCGCTTAACAACTGTGGCAAGAAAGGTTTTAAAATGGGGCAAAATTCACTTAATTGTCTCACTTAACAACAGAAATTTGGGGTTCAATTGTGGTCGTAAGTCAAGGACTACCTCTACTGTTAATCCTGAAAGAAGAAAATTTGCCAATCACCAAATTGTATGCTAACTAAGATGATTGAAGTCCTACCCATGTCGAAATCATATATGGGGTCTTTTTCTTCAGAGTCCCTCTGTCAGCATTCCGAGTAATGCACCCATTGAAAGCATAACTCTGAGGCAGGTAGATTCCTCAAAGGATATGCTTATTGGATACATCATATCGGCACAGCCGGGAAAAACCAACTCTGACAGTTCCCACGGTTTTCACCTAATTAAAAGATTCAAACTCCCCCCTCCCAGGTGTCACCGGTCACATTGTCCAATGAAGATGGAAGGCAGGCTCTTCTCCTCCTTCAACGGCCACCTGTTTCAGTGACCTTGGTTCCCACAAGAAAGCATTTTGTTTGGACTGGAGCCTGGCTATCTACTTCCCCATTCCCTTCCCCCTCTCTGGCTTCGTGGCAACTATGAGGCAGCACAAGATGGCTTCAGCCAGGTTCGCTTCAGAGTTCACACCCTCTTCTTTTGTGCCCTCCTAAGTCATCGCTATGTTTTTATGTTCTCCTAAGTCAGCGGTTCTCAACCTGTGGGTCGCGACCCCTTTGGGGGTCGAACAACCTTTTCACAGGGGTCGCCGCGCGCGCTAGCCCGCCATCTTGGAAATGCTCCCAGTTCGGCCGTGCCTGCGGGTCGCCGGACAGCCGGTAGCCACGGAAGCAGGAGACTTCGCCCACCCGCCAGGATGCCGCCATTTGGGTTCTTTTACCCTCTGCGCATGCGCAGAATGCTTTGCACATGTGCAAAATGCTTTGCGCANCTAAGTCATCCCTATGATGTTGGATAACCATTTATCTGAAGTGGTGTAGGGTTTCCTGCCTAAGCAGGGGGTTGGACTAGAAGACCTCCAAGGTCCCTTCCAACTCTATTATTCTATTCTATTCTATTCTGTTTTCTCTGTCTTTCATAGATTCATAACATACCTCACGTGGCAGTACATAAATAAACCAAGAATATGAGATCCCCCTTTAGTGGAAATAGATACTGAAAGTGTTTGATAAAAGAACCAATTTGTCCTTTTCCCCACTGGGCTTAGATTTGAGTTAACAAAAAGCCACAGAAGAAGTAGCTGGTCATACATCAAAGAGTTTAGATCTAACAGGCTTTTGAATAGATAGTGTAAACATGTGGGAATAGAGGTTTAAAGTAGCTATGCTCCTTTGGAACAAGAGTTGCCTTTCGTGATTTCTTGACAGTGTTTAAATTTTAAATTGTTTATAAATCAATACTTGGAGTGCAAGTTTCTCTCTTGGTTGATCCTCATTAAGTAGCTGATATACCCAGTAAATTTATATCTGCATGAAGACGAGTTGGTTTAGATCAATGAAACTTTCAACATGTTGCAGAAAAAGTTTAAAGCACTATTTTGCAGAAAATGTTTTGATGAAAGTCCTTTATAAAGTTTTCTGACCTCTTTCCAAAGTAACTTTTCTTTTCCTTACTTTGCTTTAGAAGAAACGGAAGACGTTTCAGAAACTTAAAATATCATTGTCTTATATCTGTGCTCCAATACAAGTGCTGAAAGCTTTCTAATGTACACATTCAAAATTACTTTTCAAATTGCTACCATCAAAATATAAGATCTTCTTCAACCGTCTGATGTATTTACTCCTAACCTTCTTCTTGATTTCGGTGTGCTTGCTGTTGTCAGCCTGAAGAATACCCAAGTGTTTGTAATGATCTTCTCCATCCAGACTCTTTCCACAGGGCATCTGATTCTTTCAGTTTTCCCTATTTTTCCTCTGTTGATAATAGGGGTGGGCAAATTTGTTTAGTCCAAGCTCCATTGCAATGTTTTGGCTGTGTATATGGACAGTTTTGAGCAGATATTCCATTTCAGATGGTGTTTTTCCATATGGCCTGGCAGAGGTTTTTCATGTTGGATAGTCACGGCCTGACTTGTTTAATATTGTTGACAGAGGAATATAAATTACATTATTATATACACAAAAATGTGAAATCACAGCTGCCAGTTCTTTAGTGGATGTTGGCTTCCATATGCATATATACACTTTCTCTCTGTGTATACTATAGAAAGGCTAGACAGCCAGCCAGACAGACAGACAGACAGACAGACAGACAGACAGAGTGTCAGCATTCCAAGTAATGCACCCATTGAAAGCAGAACTCCGAGGCAGATAGATTCCTCAAGGAACGAGTTATTGGATACTTCATATTGGCACAACTGGTGAAAACCAACTCTGAAAGTTCCTGCGGTTTTCACCAGATTAAAAAGTGAACATTTCCCTCCTTCCCCAAGTCATCAGTCACATGGTCCAATCGAGGTGCTTGGTTACTTCACTCCTTCTCTCCCAACCACCTGTTGGAATGACCTTGGTTCCCATAGGAAAACTTATTATTTTGACTACAACACCCCAGCTAACTATTTCCTTCCTCCTTCCATCTAGTGGCAGCCCTGAAGCCTCAAAGATGGCCCCAGCCAGGTTCACTTCAGGGTTGACAGTGACAAATAGATGATAGATAGATAGATAGATAGATAGATAGATAGATAGATAGATAGATAGATAGATAGATAGATAGATAGATGATAGATAGATAGATAGATAGATAGACAGACAGACAGACAGACAGACAAACATACTTTCCATTTTAATGCATACATCTTTTATATCTTCTAGCTTTTCTTTTCTTTTTTTATACTCTGATGTTTTTTAATTGACTTTACCCTCCTTAGGCTGATCTATAACAGTAATAAATATTTTATTTTATATGAGTCCTCTTCATGAAGATGGCATGGTGAATCACCCTCGTCATCTCACAGTCTTGAAGAAAGGGCAGGAGTGGAGAAGGACTCCATCTATGGCAACTGCTGGAGGAGACAGCAGAAGAGTGATGACCTAGAACAGTCCATATCCTTCCTGTTTCAAATTGAGATGGTTGTATTTCATTTTGCATTGCAGGTTTTATACTGTATCTGTAACTAATTGTACCACAATGCCATTCTAAAGAAATAAATAAATGGTTTGCATGCACGAGAACAGGGGTGGGTTCTAACTTATCTCGCTGCCGGTTTGCTTCCTCCCACGCCACGTGGCTGCGCCTCGTGGGCGCGCACGCGTCTCGCGCACGCATGTGCCTGTGCAGTGCAAAATTTTTTTTAAAAACCACCGAAAACGAGATGGCGATGCATGCACAGTGTCGGAAACTTGGCTTCTGCGCATGTGCAGAAATTTAAAAAAAAAAAATTCAAAAAAAATTCAATTTTTTTTTTTTAAAAAAGATGGCAGCGCCCACGGACCGGCACCGACCGAACCAGATTGGTGACATCATCGTGACGTCACCAGCGTGTCGCTACCGGTTCGGGAGAACCGATCCGAACCGGGAGGAACCCACCTCTGCATGAGAACATACTGAGTAACAACCTGGACATGCGCTGCTGCATCCATGAGAGTGGCTCATCCCACAAAACAACAACAACAACCCACAAATAAATGGATTCCTGTTGACTTTAAATTTTAGCAAATGTTCATGTAAATCTCCCCCCCCCCAACCCATTTTGGTAAATTTGCTTATTTCACCTACAGTGCATCCAGCAAATTACTTGGCTAACTCTTATTCAGATTCTTCACACTATTTTCCTCGGCAAAATTCCCTGGCACTCCAGACTTGATCATGTTTGAAATAAAAACCTTTGCAATTTGTAAACTGTCAAGCTTAATGTGGAATCTTGGCATTAATGGGTTTTTATTGACTTCCAGCATCAGCAGAAGAAAAAGCTGATAGAGTGCCATGAAGAAAATGAAGATACAATACTCATTTTGCTTACCTCTCTGGAGTCGTATAAATTTGGTTGTTGAATCTGAAACATTCTGAGTTTATTGGCTGGTTCTTTACTCTTCATAGGGCAAAAAGGAGAAGAGATTCCAAGGGACTTTTCTAAACCTGTAAAATCAGCAGCTTTAGAGGTGGGGGGAAGGATAGGAGAAGATAGATTAAAAGTTCTGTTAAATTACAGAGGAGAAAAACATATGAATAACATATTCTTTCTCCTGACCCTCCAAACCCAAATCCTTGAATCCTTGCCAGATTTTATTTTCTCTCTTTTTGCTTAAAGCTCAGTTCACCCAGTTATTTTTCCCTTCATGCTAGTTAACAGAAGGGAGTGTAAAATAACATTTACAAGCCAAGGAGAAAGATGGATGAGATCCTGCTACTTCTGCAAAGACACACATGCCCAATTAGTATATAACTCAAGGTTAAGCAATTCTGGTGCTCTGTATATGTTTTAAAGTTCATCTCCCATCAGTCTTTACTGGCATGGCTAGTGTCACAGGGTTAAGAGAATAAAAACCTAATGCCATGATGAGCACCAAACTGCCTATACCTATTGCATATGAAATTAAGTTATTTACATACAATATTTATTTGCATAGCTTTGTCCTTGTTGTTTCAATGTTTTCATTCCTCCTTTGAGAATTAAGTATCCTTAGTTACTTGTAATCAACAAATTTAGCCACCATGTTGTTCATTCACATCTTGAATGCATGTCAGGACACTGTATGTACATTTTAGATGGCAGGATATAGATAATACTACGGTATGTTTACTTGCAAAGAAGTATCTAGATTAGAGAACTTAGTTTGCATCCTTGCATAGAATGGTTTGACTTTGCTTGGGGTTGGTTAGGGTATACTTAGGAAATATTAACCAAAAGATGCCAAAATAACTTTGTACTATCCTTATCATGAGTAGGGAATGATACCCATGGCATGGAAACAATTAAGCTAGAAACTTAAATTATATATACTAACAATGTTAAGTCAAAACTACAGAGTCACTTGGTTGAGTTGGGTGGCTATAGAAGGAAGGAAGGAAGGAGGGAAGGAAGGAAGGAAGGAAGGAAGGAAGGAAGGAAGGAAGGAAGGAAGGAAGGGACTTTATCCAAACCCAAAGTGACTAAGGAATTAAATCAAATGATGACTATGATATATGACAATTGTGATTTGGAATGTCGAAGATGTAAATAGGAAAGAGCATGATTTAACACATGGAAGAAAAGAAACTAATGGGAAAGATGCAATAACTTGCAATAAAGTGATGCAATAAAAATGCAATAAAGTGATTTTATGGACTTGATTAATATATACAGGACAGTGGAGTAAATATGAATCAGAGCTAAACTGCAGGTCAGAAAATATGAACTGGTGTCATCTACACTATTGTAGAAATGTGTGGATGTCAGAACCTACAGTTTAGTAATAATAATAGTAATTGCATGGTGTACTCCTGTGAATAGTGATAATGGAAGAAGCAGGGATAAGTTTGGGGGGAAATTGTACAAATGGATTTGATACCTGGGGAAAAATAATCATTCTGCTAGTTCCCATGAATGGAGGGTTGAAACAAAATGAGGAAGTACAGAAAAAGTGATGATTTCAGAAGCCCCAAAGTTAATGAGGATGGTGAGGCATAGATCTAGAAAACGTGAAGTTATATGTAGATGGTGAGAGGTATGTGGGTTTGTTGAAGGCTCCAGAACATACCTGTTTGACTCACCTTGGTGATGAGCTGGACTGCTAGGAGTTTGATCTTGGGCCAGATCTGCTGAATCCTGGGGTTTGATTCCCTTCTGGGCTCTTAGTTATAAGGGAAGAGAGTTTGTAAGTGTTCCTCAGTTCCACAAATTTGTTTATTGATTTGCTGTTTTTTTAAAAAACCTTTTTTTTATCCCACATTTTTTATAAATATTCTCTAATACTCCTTCCTCCTCCTATTCTCCCCATAACAACAATCTGTGAGGTGTCCATGAAGATTCTCAGTCATCCAGGTATAGTAGTCTGAAAGTTGAGTCATGGCAACTGGATGAAATGTTTCAAACCAACAAGAAAGGAAGTCCAGGTGCCATGACTCATCTGTGAGATTATTGTCCCCAAGAGAGTAATTGGCCCAAAATCACCTAGCTGGTTTTTCATGCCTAAGGCAGGACTACAACTCACAGTCTTCTGGCAATTGGCCCAAAGTCACCCAGCCTAATATGGGACTAGACTAAAACAGTCTCTGTTTTCTAGATCAGCACTTCAACCACTAACCAAACCGGCTCTCAATTCCATCAAAGATTGACATTGCCAGTACTTGAAATCCAAAATATTTGGAATATACTGGGTCTTTTCGAGGTGGAACAACTCATAATTAAGAGCCGTGGTGGTGCAGTGGTTAGAATGCAGTACTGCAGGCTACTTCTGCTGACTGCTGGCTGTCTGCAATTTGGCAGTTTGACTCTCACCAGGCTCAAGGTTGGCTCAGGCTTCCATCCTTCCAAGGTCGGTAAAATGAGGATCCAGATTGTTGTGGGTAATATGCTGATTCTGTAAACTACTTAGAGATGGCTGTAAAGCACTGTGAAGCAGTATATGTCTAAATGCTATTGCTATTGCTATTGCTAATTTATATGCAGGAGTTCCAGCTTGAACTCAGACCACAACCCTATGGTTCAACCAGACAGCAAGACCAATGCATAGGCTGACTCAGGGGTGAAATGCTCCTGGTTCGGCCTGGTCCGGGTGTACCGCTAGCGCCGCCTGCCAGTGGTTCAGAGAACCGGCAGCGACGGCAGCGCGAGGCTCCGCCCACCCACCTGGATGCTGCCATTTTTTTGTTTTTTACCCTCTGTGCATGCGCAAAGCATTCTGCACATGCGCAGAGGGTGAAAAAGCCCATGCGCGAGCGGAGCGCGGAGCGAGTGCTTCCTAACTGGTAGGGAAGGTAAGTAGATTTCACCGCTGGGCTGACTGCCAGAATTTTGCATGTATTGTTGTATGCTTATGGACTCTTGTCGCCCAGCCCTTTAAAACCTCATTCCAGAATGACCCATTATCTTAACCTCCCTCCAGGTTTGCTCTGGATATCTGGGGACTAGTAGAATTGCAACCATTGTTGGCTGTATCAGTGAAATCAGCAAAGTGGACACACCAGTTCACACTGTGTGCGTGTGATGGTGCAGGGGTGTCCGTCAGTGGTGAAATCCAATTTTTTTTACTGCTGGTTCTGTGGGTGTGGCTTGGTAGGCGTGGTGTGGCTTGGTGGGCGTGGCTTGGTTGGCATGACAGGGGATGGATACTGCAAAATCCCCATTCCCATCCCACTCCTGGGGGAAGGATATTGCAAAATCTCCATTCCCACTCCACTCCAGGGGAAGGATACTGCAAAATCCCCATTCCCTCCCCACTCCTGGGGGAAGGATATTGCAAAATCTCCATTCCCACCCCACTCTGGGGCCAGCCAGAGTTGGTATTTGCCGGTTCTCCGAACTATTCAAAATTTCCGCTACCAGTTCTCCGAACTACTCAAAATTTCCACTACCGGTTCTCCAAACTACTCAAAATTTCCGCTACCGGTTCTCCGAACTACTCAAAATTTCTGCTACCGGTTCTCCAGAACCTGTCAGAACCTGCTGGATTTCACCCCTGGTGTCCGTGGTGAAATACTCCTCCCCCCTTTTTGCATCTACTGTGAAGAATATTTGCACGCCAGCATTTGCCTGTGTTAGTATGCTGTTGTATTTTCCAAGTAATTATTTTCTCACTTCCCTCTTGTAATGAGAATTCACAGGGTACTGCTATTATAGTCTCTTCGTCTATAGTTATAATATATGCATTAGCATACTTCTAACTCTTACATATTTTGCCTAATTGGGTTTAAAACTAGTATTTTTCAACCAGGCAAGAGATTAGAAACCAGTGTCAATGATCCAGGTCTTGTAGGTTGCCTATCAATCATATTTATTTATTTATTTATTTTATAAAATTTATATGCCGCCCAACTCCCGAAGGACTCTGGGTGGCTTACATCATAAAAAATAAAACATATAAAAACAATTTAAAAAAGAAAGGGGAAAAAAAAACAAACCCCAACTATATTTAAAATAAAACATTCACACAACCATGCATATGCCAATCAGAAACATATAAAAACAATTTAAAAAAGAAAGGGGAAAAAAAAACAAACCCCAACTATATTTAAAATAAAACATTCACGCAACCATGCATGGGCCAATCAGAACAACTATTGGCCCCAGGCCTGCCGGAAAAGCCAGGTCTTAAGGGCTTTACGGAAGGCCAGTAAGGTGGGGGTAGTACGGATCTCGGGGGGTAGTTGGTGCCACAGAGTCGGAGAGGCTACAGAGAAGGCCCTCCCCCGCGGGCCCGCCCGCCGGCACTGCTTAGCTGAGGGGACCTGGAGGAGCCCAACCGTGTGGGATCTTACCGGTCACCGGGAGCTAT
>QLTV01001147.1:764943-777039 GCA_003457575.1 Thermophis baileyi | reverse complement strand
CTCCTCGCCTGGCAATGCGCACGCGTGGGGAGGGGGCCGGGAGGGAGCCGCGGGGGCGGGGTGGGGGTCGCAGCATTAGAAAGGTTGAGAACCACTGGTATAGGGTCTCCTGCTTGAGCAGGGGGGTTAGACTAGAAGACCTCCAAAGTCCCTTCTAACTCTGTTATTCTATGTTCTATGTATTGGCCCTTAGGAAATTTGCACCTTTTCCCTTCCTGTGTGTATGATTGGGTGTGTGGGGATTAGAACTACTGTATGTAGAAGAAAAGTGCAGATGTGGGTACTTTGAGAATCGATCAGAAGCTGAAACTGGAACTCTCTATGTGTAAAACCTGTGATTCATCATTGAATTAGGAAAATGTTGCCTTAATAGGCATGTTTAGCTTTGAGACATTTAACAACTTGGCTGAAGTTCTGAGCCTCCTCAGAGAATAATCAATCCATTCAACTTGGCAACATTGAGTTTTGAATTATTTTATGGTATTTATTAAAGTTGCCATGATAAGGTCAACTCATTGATTGGTGAATCTTTGTGTGTGTGTGTTTTATGTTTATTTGATTTAGGTCTCTAGCACTTGAAGAATAGACTTGAGGAAATATGAGTACATGAATTCCTTGTGGTAGCACAAGTGGAATGGGGGGAAAAGTAGGTTTTCGAAGTCCCAGGTGACTTGGCTCAAGACACTATTTGATGTAGCCCCTCTAGAGAATCCTGACCTCCTCCCACCCCATTTCTCAAATCTTCATTTTGCCCAACAGAAACACAGCAAGACATGAATGGTATGTTTTGATTATTTTAAGATCACCAGGACATTACAAGAAGAGACATGTTTTCTTCTTTGTGAGCTGACAGAGAATCGAAGCAGACCTATCAGAAATGATCTTAGTTAATCAATGTTGGTCAGCCTGTCAGAAAGCAGTGTCCTATTCCACCCCATTAGTTTCATGCCAAACATAATTTCCTTTCTCCTATTTTTTTTTCTTTAATGAACTGCAAGGTTTTATTCTTCCTCGCATGAATGTTCCGTATCTAGATATATATATTTTTAGGATGTAGAATGACCTCCCTATCATAGCAGAGTCCCAGCAGCTGGTAAACAAGCTGGATGGATAGTGCTTCCAATAGTTGTGCAGCTCACACCTGTCCTAGAACATATCCCATGAAAATCATTCCTGCTTTAGCACTGAGGGTTCCTGCTTGAAAAGAAGGTCTTAATAAAGGAGAATATTTGTGGCTCAGGGTCGAAATGAGACTAGCACTGATGATATCTAGTTTGGGTAATGAAACATCTGCAAACAAACAACCAAGCTCAGAGAGCACCAAGAACCCTCAAAAAAAAGTCTTTCTCATTGGTCAAAACTTTATGACTGCAACAGGAATATCACAGGTTTGTTTTTTATAATGTATATCCAGGTTTCTGCACTACAAAACTCTAAGTGAGCAAAACAACTCTTCCTGGCCTCTAGGCAGGGGTGGGTTCTAATTTACCTCGCTGCTGGTTCACTTCCTCCCGCGCCGCGTGGCTGCGCCTCTTGGGCGCGCGCGTGCTTTGCGCACGCGTTCATGCGCAGTGCCAAAAAATTAAAAAAAATCAAAAACAAAAAGCCAAAAACAAGATGGCAACGCATGTGCAGTGCCGGAAATTCGGCTTCTGCGCATGTGCAGAAGAAAAAAAAATTCCCAAAAATCCCCCCCCCCCCCCCAAAAAAATAATAATTCCAAAAAAAAAGATGGCGGCGTCCACGGACCGTCACCAACCGAACCGGCTCCGTGATGTCACTGTGACATCACCAGCGAGTTGCTACCGGTTCGGGCGAACTAGTCTGAACCAGGAAGAACCCACCTCTGCCTCTAGGCAATACACCCACAAATACTCAAAGGCTAGAATTGAAAGTTTACTATACCACTCTTCTCCTTTTTTAAAAAAATAAATTTTTATTCTGTTTTTCCATTAAATAAATATTCATAACTTACACGTAACTGTGCTCATTTACGTACCATTTACATACCATAACATTCAAATTCAAATATACTCCATATAGTTTAGCTATATATTTTAGTTCTACTTCTAGGTTGTCTCTTCCTTTTCCATTTTTCTATTCTCAATCCAATCATACCACTTCTTCCATATTGCATAGTATTCCGAATCTATTTGTCCTTTCAATTCAATTGTTAATTTATCCATTTCCACTCTTCTCCTACTCTAGTACAACTTCTGTTTCTCAACTACCTCTCTTTGTGAGTCCAACCTCTAGAGAACAGTAACAGTAAATTTGCCTTAGGCTGCTTCAGGCTCTTTTAGTTCCCCCCCCCAAAAAAAACCCACACAAACTACCTTCCCTACCACACCAATACACTCAGCTGCCTCTTTGCTCAGCTTTTATAGACATCAGTTGTTAGGATGGCTAAGGAGAAGTCTTAGCCCAGGTGCTGGCCATTTTGCAGACATTGTCCTCTTACAAGGAGACACTGCTATATACTACATGGTACATGACAACAAGCCACTATTCAATTGCACTCTCATCTTGAATACCCTTTAATCGAAACACTTGACAATCAATGTTTTCAACATTTTTTTCTTCCACCCCATTGGTGTTGATGCTTGCTTCCTGGTGTTGCTGCATGACACAAGTTCTGTTCTGTTGCCCCTATGATGTGTGCCTTTCCACACCAGTTACAGTTGAAGGCTGTTTGGTAATTTAATTCCCAAACAATATTTATCACGACCACGGGAGTTAAAACTGGGTCAAAATAACTGCTGTGTGAAATGTCTGCAAGAAGCTGTCAAGGTAATTGATTGACTTCAAAAAGCAATTCTCTGAATAAAAGACTGCTTGATGAAGCCATTGCATTGCATGGTTTGTAAAAGTCAATGAGATGATGCTCAAGGCTCAGAAGTAAGCCCTAAAAAACTTTGGCATATGTACCAACAAATCAACTGTCCTTGGGTGACAAACCACAGACTTGAGAAAACAAAATCCAAATATAGTCCAGAGTTGTTGAGGAGTTGGGTGGCCTTGAAATTGAAATAAGCAAATAATCAAACAATTAAAACAATAGAGGTTGGCTTTAGTCTGGTTGCAGCTACATAGAGATTCTAGGACAGTGATGGCAAACCTTTTTTTTTTTTTTTGCTCGAGTGGCAAAAGGGTGTGCGCGTGCACACATGCCCACACCCATAATGCAATGCCCCCCCTGTGCATGCACACACAACTCTCCGTGCTGCCCCCCCCGCGCATGTGCGCAGGCCTCACTGAAGCCTCCGGACTTTGGTAGGCCCATTGGGCTGTTTTTCGCCCTCCTCAGGCTTCAGGAAAGCCTCCTGAAGCCTGGGGAGGGTGAGAAACAGCCCAACGGCCCAACCAGAAGTTCGTTTCCAAACTTCTGGTTGGCCCATTGGGTCCGTTTTTCACCATCCACAGGCTCCGGAGGCTTAAAATCAGCTGGCCAGCACATGCGCACTGGAGCTGACATAGGGCAAAGCCTCGCGTGCCCTCAGATATGGCTCCGTGTGCCACCTGTGGCACGCGTGCCACAGGTTCGCCATCACGTTCTAGGCTGATTCCTCTTTTAACTCTGCCCCCAGGGTCTGCCATTCCTTCTACAGTACATCATCTCTGGTAATCCTTAAAGGACTCTTGCTGACATGTTAAGGTTTTAAGAGTTTATAGATAAGAGATGGGATATGGAAAGAAGAGTTTTATTTTAAGACAAGGTGATAAGTTACTAAAACTGTTTTTAATTGTGATGAAAGGGAAGGGCATATCTTTATATATCTTTACTTTTATTTACCATATTCTTATTTTTCTTCCTTTGATATTTTTTTTTGCTTTTTTCCACCTATTTTTTCTTTTTATTTTTTGTTTGTATTTTTTTTTTACTGTTGTACTGTTTTACTATGTAAAAAGAAGTACAGAATCTTAATAGAGGAAGAAGGGAACCTCTTTTATTAATGAATCCATCGAACCTTTGAGATCTTTTATTGTCTGGAAGGTTTGCATGATAGACTAAAACTAAATTTGTTTTGGAAAACAAAATCTCTCATATGCTTGTATTTCTGTTTGCTCTTAAAGATATTCTTCTTTCTTTCTCAGCCCCATCACAATCTCTTTTAAGCTCTTTCTAGATGTCAGGACAAGATACACTGATTCAGTTCTGGTAAGGCATAGCTTGATGTATCCTGAATCTATCTATCTATCTATCTATCTATCTATCTATCTATCTATCTATCTATCTATCTATATCTATATCTATCTATCTATCTATCTATTGTATTTCTATGCCGCCCAACTCCCAAAGGACTCTGGGCGGCTTACAACAAGGTATAGAAAATTCAACACAAGGCTTTAAAGTTGCCAATCAAGACTTTGGTTTGCACCCAGGAACATACAGAAAACCAATGCTCTCTTTGCAAAATTGGTATAATTCTACATAGGCAATATTGTCCCACTAGGAATGTAGGTGTTTCATTTTTGTACTAGCTGTAATGTCTCCAAAACCACTCCATGAAAAGTATGTTATAGTAACCTAACTGAATGGCAGTAGAAAGTGAAAAGGATATACAACAAATATATAGAAAATATAAAGGAAATCATAAATGATGAAATATGAGCCATACAATCACTTAAATATGAGCCAGCAGTGTTCAGCAGCAGCCAAGAAAGCTAACACAATCCTTGGTTGCATAAACAGAGAGACAGAGTCAAGATTACATGAAATATTAGTACCACTTTATAAAACCTTAGTAAGACCACATATCGAATACTGCATCCAGTTTTGGTTATCACATTATAAAAAAGACATTGACACTTTGGAAAGAATGCAGAGAAGAGCAAGAAAGTTGATTAAGGGCCTCGAGACTATATGAAGAACGATTGGGGGAATTGGGTATGAATTGGGAATTATTGAAAAGAAGGACTGGGGTGACATGATAGTAGTATTCCAATATTTGAGGGGATGCCACAAAGAAGAGGGGGGTCAGCTTATTTTCCCAAACACCAGAAGGCAAGACAAGAAACAATGGATAGAAACTAATCAAGGAGAGAGCCAACCTAGAATTAAGGAAAAATTTACTTAATTGTTCCTGTGACAACAATTAATTAGTGGAACGACTTGCCTTCAGAAGCTGTGGGTGCTCCAACACTGGAGGTTTTTAAGAAGAAATTAGACAATAATTTGCCTGAAATGTTATAGGGTCTCCTGCTTGAGCAGGGGGTTCGACTAGAAGCACTCCAAGGTCCCTTCCAACTCTGTTAATCTATTAATCATTGCCTCAGAGGGTCCATATTAAGAAGCAGAACTAAAGGAGATCTGTTATTGATGTTGTTCTCCTCCCCCTTGAAATGAAGTGAAAGGGAAATGTAGCAGAAAAAAATAATTGCAGATAAAATAATAGGAAGAAGATGATTCTTTCACTTAATATCCAATCCAGCCTGAGAGAAACCAGGATTATGAAGAGGCAATCCATCTTTTGTGTAGAATTCTCCCACCTCTTCTTGACCTATATATCATTACTTTGTTTAAAAGTTTTTTAAAAATCATGTTTGCAATCCACTAGGAAGCTCCCAGTAAGAGTCCTACTGATGTCCTTCTGTCTTGCCAAAGGTTGGAACAATGACCTTACCAGGATCCAATTTTTTAACGGATTTGTGAAGAAATGTCTGTGAAGATTCTCAGTCATCCAGGCCATAGTTATCTCAAAGGTGTTTTTCCCCCCCTTCAAATGGCAACTGGACTGGTTTTTTTTTTTCCTTGAAGAAGAAGAAGAAGCTTCCTGGATGAGAAGCAAAATGTTTTCTTCTTCTTCCTCAAGGGAAAAAAAAAACAGTCCAGTTGCCCTTGAAGAAAAAAGCACCTTTGTGAAGAAATGAAGATTTGGACATGGACATGAGGAACAAATCGGTGAACTGTTAAGAAGAGAGTTTCAGAAAAGATTGTTCAAACCAGGGAAAGTGTGAGAAAAAAAAATTCAAAATAACTTGATTTTGCTTGCTATAAAATGGGATAGAAAGAAACACTGAGAGGCTTTCAAATCCTGTTACTCTACCTACAATAATCAAGTGTATTCTCAGAATTCCTGATACATATATTGTATTTCCTGACCTTGGCTGACATCCATCTAAAAAAACCTCTTATCAATTCTCTCCAAACCATATACTAAAGAAAATCAAGATGGCTTTCTTTTGTGTTTCTTTCATACCCTTTCCTCCTTACCAGGACTGGATAATCTTTTCTGAAACACTCTACTTAATGGTTCAGTTTTCCTTTCTTCATTCCCAAGACCAGGTCCACTTTCCTTTACAGGAGCATCCTTACACAGGCCGTATGGCTCTGTTTCCCAACTCCCTAATATCTAAAAACAGCTTAACAAATTGTAATTGTTATGTTCCTATAAAGTGTTCTTCCCTTTCAAATTATGGTTAATTAGGATGTGGTGTAATGTAATCTGGGGTTGCAAAAGGGAGGGGCTCCTTTCCAGAGGGCAAAGAGACATCTGAGCTTGGAATGTCTGGTAGGCAGGAAGAGAGCAAGGACGGACCCTCCCTAGCAGTATATCTATAGTTATGCAGATAATTGCTTTAGTCCAGCAAGATTCTGTCTGTAGGCAAATAACAATAAAGAAGCTACTCAGAAGTAAATCCACATCTTGTTCTCGGTTCTTTAGGCCTGACATTCACATAGTATGTGAAGACAATGGTTGGATTCCCACAACATGCTGAAATACGTATGTCCCCCACTTTAGCTTGGTACAACAAATGGTGAAAAGCCACCTTACAGATTGAAGAAAATGTCTGAGAAGGAAGTCTATACTTATTTGCAAAAAAAAAAAAAAAAAAAAGATCATATCTTTTTTGTTCAAGGAGACTTCTAGACTGATCTACAACTGTGTATCTTATCCACAAATTCTTTGGATTTTAAAGAACTTTACAAAAGATATTCTTTTCGCACTCAGTTTCTAATAATAATAATTCCCCATATTTATGGGTTTTCCGCTCCTGATCTGCAAACCTGATGAAAGAAAATACATGTTACATAATTCATTAAACCCCCAAAGGATTTTTACATATATTACCATGCCCTTCCCTAATATATGTGCTAAGACTCGGGGCATATGACTTCCAGGATAATTAAGAAAATGAATTGTGATAATGTTATAGCAAGACTTGAATAACCAAATATTTCCCAATTATCTTTTCTCTTACTGGTGTAGGTATTTCATGTATTTAAAAAAACAACATGATGAAGGAAGCATTATCAGAGCATTAATAATGCTTTATTTCTTTCAAAGTTCTTCCTACATACCAAATTATTTAGAAGGTACACTTTTCTTAGATACCAAATTATTTAGAAGGTATGCTAATGTCAAATTTATTTGCTCTGCAAATAAACACCATGCCTAAGTAGATACATACGTAGATAAAACGTGTAAAAACAGATTGTAAATTTTATATAAGGAATTCCCAGCCCCTATCTCATTAAATGTTTTGGCTTGTATTTTTAAAAAAATATAAAGCCCATCTGCCAAGTAATAACCTGATGTTTATGAAAACACATTCATATTTCATTTTCTTCAACACATCTAATACAATGGGTTGAAAGCAACATCCAAATAGAGACCCCCCAAAAGAGATATGGAAAGCAGTAGAGACAGAACATCTGTAGCTGATTGTTACAGCTACATCCAGCTGATTGTCCAACCATCCAATTGGTTTATAGCAGGGGTCTCCAACCTTGGCAACTTTAAGACTTGTGGACTTCAACTCCCAGAATTGAAGTCCACAAGTCTTAAAGTTGCCAAGGTTAGAGACCAGAGGTGGGTTTCTGCCGGTTCGGACCGGCTCTATAAAACCGGTAGCGGGAATTCCCCCCCCCCGCTCGCCGAACCGGCAGCGATGGCTGGCTAGACACGCCCCCGAATCGGCTTTCTCGGCGGTGCTGTAGGCGCCGCCATCTTGTTTTTTGCTTCTGCGCACACGCAGAAGCTTTTTTTTGCTTGTGCACATGCGCAGAAGCTTGGTTTTTAGCACTGCGCTTGCGTGCGTGCCCGCATGGCATGCAAGGCACGTGCGCCCACACAGCATGTGAGGAAGCGAACCGGCAGCGAGGTAAGTCAGAACCCACCCCTGTTGGAGATCCCTGGTTTATAGCACCATTACTGAATTATCTACTGAGATAGTAATATCTATAGAGCTTAAAATGGATGCCTTTGGAAGCATAGCCTGAATGAATGATTTCAGGAAACAAATACAGGTATTCCTCAACTTACTACCATAATTGAGCTTGGAATTATGGTCGTTAAGTCATGATGATCATTAAGAAAGTCACCACATGACAGTGCCTGACTTTATGATCTTCTTTGCAGCAGTCATTAGGTGAATGCCATAGTCATTAAGCAAAGACCATGGTCCTTTCATGGTCATTAAGTGAATGTGGTGGTCATTAAATGAATTCATTATACCCAATGGGCATTTTTTTTGCTGGACATTGGAAGCAAAGACTGGAAAATCACACTCATGTAATTACGGGATGTTGCAAATAGCCATAAAGGCAAGCCAATTGCCAAGCACCTAAAATGCAATCATGTGACCATGGGGATGGGTGTGTTATAACTTCAAACGGTCACTAAGCAACTTGTCCTTAAGCAAGGACTACCTGTATAACTACCTTTAGTAAGTGGTAAATACTGTACCCCCAAAAATGGGAAAGGGGAATGTTATTACTAGTTGTCAACCTCTCAGGACATTAAATCATATCAGCCATGGGATTCTGCTGGATAATTTGGGACAAATCTGTTTAGGATGCAGTGTTTTGTAAGGCTCAGGAGACTCTATTTTAGCCTTCTGGACACTGGTTTATAGTATCTCCGTGGAGCCATGGTGGTGCAATGCTTAGAATGCAGTACTGCAAGCTGACTCTGCCCACAGCCAGGAGTTCGATCCTGACCAGCTCAAGGTTGACTCCACCTTCCATCCTTCCAAGGTCAGTAAAATGAGGACCCAGATTGTTGGGGGCAAGATGCTGACACTATAAATAGCTTAGAGAGGGCTGTAAAGCACTATGAATCAGTATATAAGTCTAAGTGCTATTAGTCAGCAGTGGGTTGCTCCCGGTTCAGCCCGGTTCTTAGAACTGGTAGCGGCAGCGGCGGGAGGCTCCGCCCACCCACCCAGGACACTTCTGCACATGCGCAGAAGTGTCGCGCGTGCGCGAACTGGTAGCAACAGGTTTTAGAACCCACTACTGCTATTAGTCTATAGAGATTCTCAGTCATCCAGGTCCTGGTTGTCCCAAAGGTGCTTTTTTCAGGAGGCAACTGGACTTTCTGGTTTTTTCTTGAAGACATTTCACTTCTCATCCAAGAAGCTTCTTCAGCTCTGACAGGATAGTGGGGAATGGAAGGATTTATATTCCTTGCAGACAGCTGGTCATTTGCATCCTTTAGAGGGTCATTGAAGCACTTGGAAGTTTATCTGTGTCCTCAGGGTCACTTGAGTGGTGCTCCTGGTTCCTGTAGTCTGCAATTTTTGTCTGGAAATCTATTCCTACTCCCACAACCATTCAGAGGGTGTTCATCCCAAATTGTATAGCTTTTAGCTTTCAGCTATACAATTTGGGATGAACACTCTTTGAATGGTTTGGGAGTAGTCCTTCCATTCCTCACCATCCTGTCAGAGCTGAAGAAGCTTCTTGGATGAGAAGCTAAACATCTTCAAAGAAAAAAACAAGGAAGTCCAGTTGCCTCCTGAAAAAGCACCTTGGGTCTAAGTGCTATTACTATCTCACAGAGATAGTAATCTCTGATCCTCCACGCTATTCAACATCTGCATGAAACTGCCAGGAAAGATCAGAGGATTTGGGCTCTGCCATCATTAGTATAAAGATAACATAGTTCTTTATTTTGTTAATTTAACACCAGGGAAGCTGCTGATTTTTTTTTTAAAAAATCAATGTTGGACAACAGAAATTTGTTGGATGAGAACTAAAAAAAAAAAAAAAGATTTGGATCGAGACAAGATAGAAATGCTCTGATCAGGAACTGAATAGATTCAAGAATATTCACTGAATTTCTTTACTGTCAAATTTATTTATTGTCAACTTTATAGCCATGTGCTCCTGGCATACAAGCGTATGGCAGTTTACAACATAAAATCTAACAATTCCAAATGTAAGAACAGATTTATAAAGGAATATGAAAATACATAATATTTTAATGTGTATTATACATTCACACGTTGCACATTCATAAATACATAAAGCGATCATATAAAACCTATGCAATCAATAATAAAATGACAGTTAAAGGAATAATTGCTTATAAAAATGGGCTTTCAAATGTCCCTTAAAATCAGCTGGGGAGGATTTAGTCCACATATTAAGAGGGAAATTCTCAGAATAAAATATACAGGTGATGCCTGACACCTACCTGGACATGTCTCTGAAATTTTCTTGGAAAGACTGTTTTGCCATTGCCTTCTTCCTGGGGCTGAGAGAGAGGGACTGTTTCAAGGTCACCAACTGGCTTTGTGTCTAAGGCAGGACTAGAATTCACAGTCTCCCAGTTTCTAGCCCAGTGCCTTAATCACTTAACTGGATCTTAATATACAGTTTGCCTTCTCTAAAGTCCTCAGAGCAGAGATACAGAGTTCAGTCACGTCATGCCCACGTGTATAATGTTTCTCATGAATACAGAATATAGAATAACAGAGTTGGAAGGGACCTTGGAGGTCTTCTAGCCCAAGCCTTGCTCAAGGAGACCCTATACCATTCCAGACAAATGGCTTTTCTTAAAAACCTCCAATGATGGAGCACCCACAACTTCTGGAGGCAAGCTGTTCCACTGATTAATTGTTCTCACTGTCAGGAAATTTCTCCTTATTTCTAGTTTGGATCTCTCCATGACAGGTTTCCATGCTTTGGAGAACAGGTTGACCCCCTCCTCTCTGTGACAGCCCCCAAACATTGGAAGACTGCTATCTTGTCATCCCTAGTCCTTCTCTTCACTAGACTAGACCTATCCAGTTCCTGCCACCGTTCATCCTAATATGACTTCCACTCTCCTTCCAGAAAGCAGTATTTTTATGTCCTGATGTTCTTACTGTTCTAAAAGAATTGTATCTGCCCATGACTCTTTCACATAATTGGATCCCTGGAACATTTAATGCCTTGGGCTATATCAGGTGTCCCCAAACTTGGCAACTTTAAGACTTGTGGACTTCAACTCCCAGAATTTTCCAGCCAGCTGGCTGGAGACTTCTGGGAGGTGAAGTCCACAAGTCTTAAAGTTGCCAAGTTTGAAGACCTCTGGGCTATATGGAAGAACTTTTCAATCAACCTATTTGCTTTACTTTAATATTAACATATGGATGTCAGAGGTTGTGGCCAGTGTGATCATTGGGGCAATGGCCAGACCAATCTTGTTCATGAATACATGAATGGAAATGGATGACAGCAGTTACTGACTCCAGAAAGGATTTGTGAAATTCTTCTCCAATGGAGGAAATTTCTTTTGTTTGCCTCCGAATCAGGGACACTTTCAATCTCTCTTAAATTAAATGGTTTTCATTTAAGTTTATCTCCAACTTCTTCTCCAGGTATTGTATGTCAATGGGTTTTTCTTTTCTTTTCTCTATTGCTTTTTCTCAGCTTCCCTGTGTCTGTGGATTCTTTTTTTCTGGAGGCAAAAAAGAAGGAGGGACAACAGATAAAAGTGAGGAGACAGAGGGAGGGAGGGAGGGAGGGAGGGAGAGAGAGAGAGAGAGAGAGAGAGAGAGAGAGAGAGAGAGAGAGAGAGAGAGAGAGAGAGAACTCTTCATTTTATTTTTAATACATGTAGCTTGTTAAAACATTTTGATCAAAGTTCCTGTCTGAGCTGAAATATCTCGGTATGTCTCAGTCTAGTACAAGAAGCCTAGCCGGATGCTCAAGATAATTTCTCTAGGGAATGATGACATAATGTATCCAGCCTCTTGGCATCTTTCAATTCCTTCATCGCTGCTTATTCAGCAAATCATCTGAATGCTTACTGACCTTGACAGCACAGCTGAGCCCTATTTTAATAAGACTCCAGCAAGGAGGGAGGGAGGGAGGGAGGGAGG
>QLTV01001147.1:731313-748813 GCA_003457575.1 Thermophis baileyi | reverse complement strand
AATGGGCTGAACGCTTTCAGATTATAGCAATAGCACTTAGACTTATATACCGCTTCACAGTGCTTTTACAGCCCTCTCTAAGCGGTTTACAGAGTCAGCATAATTGCCCCCAACAATCTGGGTCCTCATTTTACCCACCTCGGAAGGATGGAAGGCTGAGTTCAACCTTGAGCCGGTGGGACTTGAACTGCCAAACTGCTGGCAATCAGCAGCCAGCAGAAGTAGCCTGCAGTACTGCACTCTAACCACTGCGCCACCATGACTCCTATCTGACATCGACTCCTAATGGAAAGCCAAATGGGTTGCTGAATACCCAGGCATAGGAAGACATACAAATGACCTTACCCAGAAGATACCAGGCTTTGAACTACCATGCCATAATGTATACGTGTAATCAGTGTTAAGTCTGTTTTCCAATAAAAGTAATCTGAAATTGAGCTAGATTTGGTGGAATTAGAGCCTCTTTTTCATGGGGGACACATGCTAAGTTGAAGGCCAAAGATTTCTCAAAAATCCTTTGAGAACTGGATTTAAAAAAAATTCTTGGCAAAATTGGAAAAAGGAATAGGGACGCTTGCCTTTCCTGTAGGGATAAAGTCTACCAAGTTTCAGGTGATTAGTGTCTTGTGATTTAACAACTAGCAAGCCACAAAATAATGAACGTTGGAATGGGGAATGTTGTGAATAGATTGATAAACTGGTTAATAGAGAACTGCTTCCTATTAAGCAGTGTAAGAAGCTTGAGTAAGGTATAGTTTTGGTGATGACTAATCACATAACCTCACATCTGTATGAACTTTGGAGTGGGGTTGGAAGGAGGGTTTTTGATTTCTGCTTTGCTTTGCGGGTAAGGTAGGAAAATAGGACTTACTTTAGTTCCTCAAAGAAGAAGGAGGAGCAAATATAGAATTGGCATAGAAGAGCGAAGTCTCAAAAATGTCTGTGAAGACATGTTAGGATCCGTAAGAATTCTGCAGAGAAGAAGCTGAGTAAATAGAGGTGCCGGCTAGTAACTTAAGATGCTAAGCTCGCTAAAATGGATGAGACAGGTTTAATGGATATTTCAGATGGAATATGACCTGTGGGTTTCTCTATATGTGCTGAAATTTTTAAACCACCCAATAGCAGAAGCTCTCTGGGCAGCTTACGGTAGGAGCAAGTTCAACCGGTGAATCTCAAATAGATTGAGAATGTTTCACCATTTATGTTATATGAGATGTTGGATAAGACTGGAAAAAAACACCACACAACCATCCGAGGGTTTACCATGGGAAGAAGACTGTTCAAGGGGAACAGCATATGGCAACCTTTGTCTAGATGACCCAACTGCCATATAATAAGTGAAACTTATCTTGACCAAACTAAGAAGCCAAATTGGATTACGCCCTCATCTTCAAAAGTTCCCAGGTCACTAAGAAACTAGAACTCTTTTCTATTTCAATTGCAGATGCTGATGAGATCCACAAAATCATTCCTAACTCAATTGACTAGGTCGATTAGCTATCAAATTCCAGATAAAAATAAGAACGTTCAGCTAAGGAGATAATTTTGGTGCAAGAAAGAGAATATCTGCTGGATCCTTAAAATGATGCTAATTAGCTTGCCCTAACTGGATTCTGCCTGTGCACTTTTTATTACTAATTAATCTGGGTAGTATTCTTGTGCCTAGCTAGTTAAGTTCCATTAGAAACATCCAAAACTCTTGCTTTTTTGTTTTTTTAAACATACACACCAGGGGTGAAATTCAAAATTTTTCCCTACCGGTTCTGTGGGCGTGGCTTGGTGGGCGTGGCAGGGGAAGGATACTGCACAATCCCCATTCCCTCCCCACTCCTGGGGGAAGGATACTGCAAAATCTCTATTCCCACCCCACTCCAGGGGAAGGATACTGCAAAATCTCCATTCCCTCCCCACTGCAAGGGAAGGATATTGCAAAATCTCTATTCGAGAGGTGGGTTCGTCCCGGTTCGGACCGGTTCTCCCGAACCGGTAGTAAACTGCTGGTGATATCACAATGATGTCACTGATCCAGTTTGGTCGGTGCCGGTCCGTGGGCACCGCCATCTTTTTTTTTTATTTTTTTTGAAATTTTTTTTTGAATTTTTTTTTTAAATTTTTCTTCTGTGCATGCGCAGAAGCCGAGTTTCCGGCACTGCGCATGCATCGCCATCTTGTTTTCGGCATTTTGGGGGGGGGGGTTGGAAATTTTTTTTGGGACTGCGTGCGTGGCCATGCGGTGCGGGAGGAAGCAAACCGGCAGCGAGGTAAGTTAGAACCCACCCCTGCTCTATTCCCACCCCACTCTGGGATTCTCCATTTCCACCCTACTCTGGGGCCAGCCAGAGGTCGTATTTGCCGGTTCTCCGGACTACTCAAAATTTCTACTACCGGTTCTCCAGAACCTGTCAGAACTTGCTGAATTTCACCCCTGATACACACAAACACAAACTTTCACCAGCAGCCCTTTCATTCTTTTCTTTTTCTTTAGAGATTATTGTACTCCATTCCATCTTCATAGGATATTGCTTTCTTCTACTCCAGGCCATGTTAAGAGATAAATGACACTCATATTTGGAGAGACAGCCGTTCAAAGACCAGGAAGATTGCTGCAGAAATCCTTGTTCAGTCCTAGCTATTTTCCCAAGCTCTGCCACTCAAGAGCAACAGCCAAAGGTTAATCTTGCAACATGTCAATTCAGGACCTCTGTCCACCCTCTTGCTTACTCTGCGATGCATATTTGATAAATCCAAGGCATTAGCATGTTAGGGAAAATATCGCTTGGCAATCTTCATATGGTGATGCCTAAAAAAGGCCAGACTGTATTAACCCTGCCTTGAGTTATTTTTCTGCCCTACATAAACTTTGTTACAAGTGCTGCTGTAGTTTGCTTTATTCCAGCTCATCATTTCCCCCCCTGGAGGTTTACAGTCTACAATTTGATTCCAGTCTCTGTATGAAATTAATCCCTGCCACATTCTTTTCCTTCTTCTCTTGGATGATCTTCTGGTTCCAAATTCTAAGGGTTTCTTTTCTTTCATTTTTGGCCTGTCCTAAAGCCTCCCTTTATTTATAAAAAATGTCTATAGCCGCAGTGGCGCAGTGGTTAGAGTGCAGTACTGCAGGCTACTTCTGCTGATAACTGGCTGCCAGCAGTTTGGCAGATCGAATCTCACCAGTCTCAAGGTTGACTCAGACTTCCATCCTTCTGAGGTTGGTAAAATGAGAACCCAGATTGTTGGGGGCAATATGCTGTGTAAACTGCTTAGAGAGGGCTGTAAAGCACTATGAAGTGGTATATAAGTCTAAGTACTATTGCTAAGTGCTACAGATGTACGGTAATTAAAGCATGCTGTCCCTTTCTTCCCCTCTCTGTATGTGTGTGTGAAATAGACAAAGAGTCTTCAGTGTTGAAGCACCCACAATTTCAGAAGGCAAGCCATTCTACTGGTTAATTGTCCTCACTGTTAGGAAGTTTCTCCTTAATTCCAGATTGCTTCTCTCCTTGATTAGTTTCCATCCATTGTTTCTTGTCCTGCTCTCTGGTGGTTTGGAAAATAAGTTGACCCCTTCCTCTTTGTGGCAACCTCTCAAATGCTTGGAATACTGTTATCATATCCCCCCTAGTCCTTCTTTTCTCTAGACTAGCCAAACCCAAATCCTGCAACCGTTCTTCATATGTTTTAGTCTCCAGGCCTTTAATCATTTTATTTGCTCTTCTTTGCACTTTTTCCAAAGTCTCAACATCTTCTTATAATGTGGTGACCAAAACTGGATGCAGTATTCCAGGTGTGGTCTTACTAAGGTTTTGGAAAGTGGTACTAATACTTCATGTGATCTTGACTCTATCCCTCTGTTTATGTAACCAAGGATTGCATTAGCTTTTTTTTTTTTGGCTGCTGCCACACACTGCTGGCTCGTATTTAAGTGATTTATTAATCATTTAATATTATGTATTAATTATTAAGATTTATTAATGAAAATATATCATAAGGATGGAGAAAAGGTAGCATTTACCTACATCCCACAGGAGAAGAGTCCAAGAGCATTTGATCAAGGCAGGTATGCTTGGGAAGTATGGCTGAAGGAAGTGACTGAAAAATTAGCAATCTCTTATGAAAAACAGATAGAGGAATAGCGAAAGAGGGAATACATAGCCAATCCTCAAGTCTCCATTTATAATTCATTGCACCTTTGTGATTAGTAGGCTTTTTTTCAGATTTCTTTCAATCTGATGAAAGTGAATATGAGAGAACATTTTTCAGATATTCTTATTGGTGGGGTGTAGTAGTTTTTGCCTTTCATTAGAAAATGAACAACAGGAACATTTGAATCCATGTCTTTAGTTGTCTCAAAGGTGCTTTTTTTTTTCTTTAAAAGGCATTTGGACTGGTTTGTTTCCTTGAAGAAGAAGAAAACATTTCACTTCTCATCCAAGAAGCTTCATCAATTCTTAGAATAGAATAGAATAGAATGGAATGGAATGGAATGGAATGGAATGGAATGGAATGGAATGGAATAGAATAGAATAGAATAGAATAGAATAGAATAGAATAGAATAGAATAGAATAGAATAGAATAGAATAGAATAGAATAGAATAGAATAACAGAATTTGAATGATAGATACTGACAGTTGAGACTGGATGGTGGGGAGATGGAAGCAGAGGTGGGTTCCTCCTGGTTCGGACCGGTTCGTCTGAACTGGTAGCAACTCGCTGGTGATGTCACTGTGACATCACAGATCCGGTTCGGTCAGTGCCGGTCCGTGGACGCCACCATCTTTTTTTGGATTATTTTTTTTTTGAAAAAAAAAATTTGGGGGGAATTTTTTTAAAAAAATTTTCTTCTGCGCATGCACAGAAGCTGAGTTTCCGGCACTGTGCATGCGTCGCCATCTTGTTTTTGGCTTTTTTTGGGATTTTTTTTCTTTTTCAGCACTGTGCATGCGCGTGCCCACGAGGCGCGGCCACGCGGCGTGGGAGGAGGCAAACCGGCAGCGAGGTAAGTTAGAACCCACCCCTGGATGGAAGGATAGGTCCTGATAGGAGGGTTGTAGTGGTGGTGGGGAAAATTGAAGAATTGTGTTTCTTAGCAATAGCAATAGCAATAGCAGTTAGACTTATATAAAAAGCACTTCATAGTGCTTTTTACAGCCCTCTCTAAGCAGTTTACAGAGTTAGCATATTGCCCCCAACAATCTGGGTCCTCATTTTACCCACCTCAGAAGGATGGAAGGCTGAGTCAACCTTGAGCCGGTGAGATTTGAACCGCCGAACTGCAGCTAGCAGTCAGCTGAAGTAGCCTGCAGTGCTGCACTCTAACCACTGCGCCACCTCGGCTCTTCTTTGCAGTCATCTGATCATTACCGCTCTCTCTGAGAGCAGTTGAAGCCACCTGGGAGTTTATCTGTGCTTTATCTATAGAATATTTTTCTCCCACTGAATTTCCAAACTTTGCTCAGGGATGGATGGAGAATGGTCAATTGCAATGCATAGCTGATAATATTTGAATTCCTTACTGTCTTCTATCTTTGAATATGAACTTTAAAAAGGAGAGAGGGGAGGGGAGGGGAGGGGAGGGGAGAGGAGAAGAGAAGAGAAGAGAAGAGAAGAGAAGAGAAGAGAAGAGAAGAGAAGCTTGTTTGTTCATTTTTTTCCTCAAAAGAAAATAAATGAAAAAATGGCCAGCTCATACGTAGCAGTAAAAGTCCATATGCTTCTCAGCATGAGTAAATTAATCTCCTACAAGAGAGGCCCTGTTTCCGCTGTCTATTGATTTCTAAATTAAAAATGACCCCCTCCCCCCAAAAGCCTGCCAACTGAAGTTTATTGAGGCTTGTCCTCCAGCTATTTATGCAGCAAAATTAATTTTGTTGACCAGTTTTCTCCTTCTTTGGATGATCTAATTCCTCCCATGTATGGAAAAAAAAGGATTAATAGGAACCTGAGATGGTTTAATACATTTTGACAGCAAACACTTATCCTTAATATTTTCCCAGTTTGCTGACAATCATATCACCTTATATATGCCATGTAATTTTCTTTCTCACCCTCCAGTTTTGGAAACAAGAGAGAGATGCTTCATCTAAAAAGAGGCACCACATTGCCTGTGTTTTTGCATCAAATTCCATTACTTTGACTTCCTTATTGACTGATAATATTCACACACACACACACACACACACACACACACACACACACACACAATATTATCAGCCAATAAGAAAGTCAAAATAATGGAATTTGATGCAAATTCCATTATTTACATATATATAAGCACCTAGATATATGCATCTAGATGCACACAAACATATAACAGACATATACTGTAGGGGAGGTAGCAGAGAGTTTGGGAAGCCATCCAGTCACACACACACCCAGAAGTCTTCAGCTGTGCACGGTTATGCTTAAGCAAAACTAAATCTACCACATTACTGCTTACTGCAATCAATGAACCCAGTTAATGATTATGTGCACAAGATGAATTTAAACAATCTTCTTAGAAGAATAAAGAAGGCTATCAATGACCTTTTATTGGCAATGGAGTTCAACATAATGTATAGACGAATCAAGATAACCGCACCAGCTCCACATTTTATACTTCAAAAGGACCACTAAAGCATTTCTAGATGGGGATAAATGTAACCTAAAAAGAGGATGTTTGATGGGTTCTTCAGTGAGAATGGGACCCTGTATTGACTTCAACCTTTGGATAAAAAACAAATTGCCTGAAAATCAAATGTTACTAACCTTTCTCTATGCCTACCATGCCTCCTATGGACTAATTGCCTCTCTTTCTCAAATACCACATGCATGCATTTATTTATTTCTTGGAATATGTCCTCATTCTACCCCATTCTTCAACTCTTCTCACTGAGAAACATTGCAGGTTTGGCTTTGGATTCAAGAATATTTTATACAAAGTTTCTCCTCACTGACTTCAGAAAACCATGGCAGATTTCCCCCCCCACTGGTTAGTCAATGAATTAATTGTAGCATTGTTCAAGAATTGAAGGGGTACTCATCAAATTTGCAGACAACGCTAAGCTGGCAGGAATAGCCAACACCGCAGAAGACAAGCTCAAGATCCAAAAAGATCTTAACAGACTTGAACACTGGCCCCTATCTAGCAAAATGAGAGCCGAGATAAGCAAAATAAGAGCTGAGGTGGCGCAGTGGTTAGAGTGCAGCACTGCAGGCTACTTCAGCTGACTGCTAGCTGCAGTTCGGCGGTTCAAATCTCACCGGCTCAAGGTTGACTCAGCCTTCCATCCTTCTGAGGTGGGTAAAATGAGGACCCAGATTGTTGGGGGCAATATGCTAACTCTGTAAACCGCTTAGAGAGGGCTGTAAAGCACTATGAAGCGGTATATAAGTCTAAGTGCTATTGCTATTGCTATAAAATGAAATTCAACGTAGATAAAAGTAAGGTTCTACACTTCTGTAAGAAAACAACAACAACTGTATAGGTATAGACTAGGTGAAACTTGGCTTAATGTCAGTAACTGTGAGAGGGATCTTGGAGTCCTGGTGGACAATCACTTAAATATGAGCCAACAGTGTACAGCAGCCACCAAAAAAGCCAATGCAATCCTGGTCTGCATTAATAGAGGGATAGAATCAAGATCATGTGAAGTTCTAGTACTGCTTTACAAAGACTTAGTAAGACCGCACTTGGAATACTGCATCCAGTTCTGATCACCACAGTACAAAAACGATGTTGAGACACTGGAAAGATTGCAGAGAAGAGCAACAAAAGTGATTAGGGGGCTGGAGGCTAAAATGTACAAAGAACGGTTATAGAAATAAAGTATCTCTAGTCTAATGAAAAGAAGGACCAGGGGGGACATATTAGCCCTATTCCAATATTTGAAGGGCTCCTACAAAGACAAGAGGGTTAAACTATTTTCTAAAGCACCAATAGGCAAGACAAGAAACAATGGTTGGAAATTAAACATTTAAGGAGAGAAGCAACTTAAAACTAAGGAGAAATTTCCTAACGGTGAGAGCAATTAACCAATGGAATAACTTGCCTTCAGAAGTTGTGGGTGCTCTATCACTGAAGGTTTTCATGAAGAGACTGGACAACCATTTGCTCAAGAAGGGGGTTGGACTAGAAGACCTCCGAGGTACCTTCCAACTGTATTATTCTATGTTCTATGTTCCAAGAGCTCTATAAAAATTCAAAAATCCAGATTAGGCATCAGTGGTGGGTAAATGCTGTGACAAAAATATGTCTTGTAATTTCTCAGTTTTCTTCTCCTATTAAGGAGTGTCTCTCTGTGTGTGTACTCTGTATGTGTGTGTGTGTTTACCTTGCTTTTGAGGTGCTCCAGAGTTTATTTCAAATTTCTTTAGATAGTGTTTCATAGCTTCCTCTATTGTTAGAGAGGCTGGAAGGTGCTATGCTGGTGTTATTTTTGCTACACATTTATGTATATCTTTAAAATATTTGTGACTCCTCCTTTCAGATCTGAAAGAGCCTCATCAGAGGAGATCGTTAATTGCTCCGTTCTTTGAATAGAGATGAGATCTTCTTCTTGGTCCACTAGCCACCTCGAGCATGGAACACCCTCACTGGGTCACAAGTCAATCAGCAGAACCAGATTTTCAGGCCCTTTTGAAAGGCCAAGGGAATGGGAACTGGATCTCAGTACAAGGGAGGGAGCCACAGAAGAAAAGCCTCTTTTCCTGGAGCCCTCCAACCAAAATTCCTTGACTGATGGAGTCTGCAGCATGCCCCTCCTTCCAGAGCAAGTTGGATGAACCAGTCTCATTGGGATGAGATGATTCTTCAGGTAACCTGGTTCCATGCCATAAAGGGCTTTAGAGAGAATAACCAACACCTAGAATTGGATCCAGAGGTAAACTGGCAACCAGTACAGCTCACACAACAGGAGTGTTACATGGGCCACCCTAGGGTCTACTCAGACTTCCCATGCAGCTGCATTCTCTGCCAGTTGTAGCTTCTGAATACCCTTCAAGGATAGCCCCATATGAATGGTAAGAAAAAAAATGCAGGAGCATTTTTCTGCATAATGTTTTCTGCATAAAGTTTCATACTTACTATCAGTGGCAAATCCAGGAGCTGGGAAATGCTTTGTCATGGACACCTGTTCAAATGTTGAGGCTCTCTCCCAAACACATTCACGTTCTTTAAGACGTTCAAGATCTTAAGGAGATTTGATTCTTATGATTGATAAGTCAAGGGCATCTTCTTAGATCAAGTGAGTTCTCCCAGGAATCTTATTAATAAAGATCTCATGTTCATATGAAAATTTTTGAGGGGAATGAGAGGTACACACTAGTTAGTAAATAAATAAATAACAATCCAAAGAGATTGTGCCTTCTTAAAGTAGTGTTTTGTAAAACAAGAAAAGCAGAAAACACAGGATTGTTATTATTATTTTCTACAATAGCAATAGCAATAGCACTTAGACTTATATACCGCTTCATAGTGCTTTACAGCCCTCTCTAAGCGGTTTACAGAGTTAGCATATTGCCCCCAACAATCTGGGTCCCCATTTTACCCACCTCAGAAGGATGGAAGGCTGAGTCAACCTCGAGCCGGTGAGATTTGAACCGCCGAACTGCAGCTAGCAGTCAGCTGAAGTAGCCTGCAGTGCTGCACTCTAACCACTGCGCCACCTCGGCTCACAAAACGTTGGAATTGTTGGAATGTTGGAATTAGAACTTTCTGTGAAAGTTTCTCCTGGAGGAAGCCTCTAGATAGCTGCCCCAATCTCTCCCTGAATTTGCTCACATCTTTTTCTCCCTGTTACTGACATAAGCCATATGTCCTCAGGACTAGAACAAAACATGAGACGCATGTTGCAAATTCAGAACTTAAACCACAGAGAATAAATTACCAATGCCTTCTTTCCTTCATTTGAAAGGGCAGCCGAGAGAAACAATAGCATTTTGGCAACAACGGAAATGCAGGACGTACTGAGATATCAATTCCGTTTAGAGGAAAACCATTGAGTTTTGGCAAGCATTTGCAACTTTGATTGTCAGCTGATGTATTTCTGCAGACAGGCCATCTCAAAAGCTAGAGGATGGCAGTCCATTAAACTCTTCATCTCCGAGAATTGAGATGATGCCTTTTGACTTTTCAGCAACATGTCAGGGAAATATTCTTTACTAGGTTGTCAGTTTCATTATTTCTGGCATATTTCCAAACATGCCACGCAGGTCAGAATTAATCTTTGTAATAATGAGGTCAGAGTCGACTCTATAGCGAAACATTTAGACAAAGCTGCCTTTTGGTCATGCTGTCAATTTTTAGCTGGAGATTGCTGCACATGGGAGCATTGATGATGTCAGAACACTTTTAGGGAAAAGTAGTGTGCGACCATAGATCTACCATCTTGGAAAAGTTGCCATCTCAGGAGGATATTGGGACACAGCTTTGACTCCACCCCAAGTAGGCCAATTGAAGATTATTTTTGTTACTGCTTCTCCCACTTTTCATTCTGCAAACGAGAAAAAGAGGCACAAATGTAGAACAGCCTTGATTAAATCTTTTTTTTTCCCCCTAACCATTTCTCTCCAGAGGTCTCATTTGCTGCTAAGAAATGTTAACCTCGCCATCAAAATGCAGGAAATGGCTACACAAGCAAGATTTTAATGATTGCCTGGTTACATTTAACATCCTTGTTTGGAAGTTCAAGATAATGGAAAATATATGTTGTCTTTCAATTATTTGTGCAATCGGTTGAATTTCAGCAGTATCCAAGCCTGCAAATACGCGATAGCTAAATAAATAAAAAAACAAAGCCCTCAACAATTTGTTCAAAAAAAAAAAAATAAAAAAAAAAACAAAGCCCTAAACAAAATATTCAAAAAAAAAAAAAACACCTCATAGTGCATCCATCACTGACTAGTTATCAAACAATTTTTTTTAAAAAATCACCTGTTTGTGTATTTCTGATTTTCTACACACACACACACACGAAAAAGATGTCAACATAGCCATTCTACAACTGCTGAAAATATATCTGAATCTTCCAGTCTTGTTATTGATTAGGTCTTTTCTGAAACTGAAAAATAACACAGAGAAAACCAACTCCTGTTTATAGAAGGCGAGTTCTGCTTCAATTACAAGCTCTAAGGATGCCAACTTCCTGTAAGCCGAGATTGCTCTGTAACACATATGAAGAACTGAGTCTGCCTTATCTCTGTTTTTATTCTATTTCAGTTTGGACACTGAGCTTGCTGGGAGATTCTATCAGGGCAGCAAAGCTGTTGTATGCTTCTGTGTGAAGATCAGTACACTCCTATCTGTAATGATGGTGTTCTTCCACTGAGTGCACAGCTTTGGGATAGATGCTCATGGAGCAGTGAATGGAGGAAGGGCACTTCCTCCTTGCCATCCAGATGAGTCAAATGAATCTTGACCAATGTGGTATCAGCTGTTACCACCCCATCACCCCAGAGGTGGGTTTCAGCAGGTTCTGACCAGTTCTGGAGAACCGGTAGTGGAAATTTTGAGTAGTTCGGAGAACCGGTAGCGGAAATTTTGAGTAGTTTGGAGAACTGGTAAATACCACCTCTGACTGGCCCCACCCCCATCTATTCTCTGCTTCCCGAGTCCCAGCTGATCGGGAGGAAATGGGGATTTTGCAGTAACCTTCCCCTGGAGTGGGGTGGGAATGGAGATTTTACAGTATCCTTCCCCTGCCATGTCCACCAAGCCACACCCACCAAGCAATGCCACACCCACCAAGCAACGCCCACAGAACCGGTAGTAAAAAGGTTTGAATCCCACCACTGCATCACCCACACACCCAACAGCTTTGTCCTATAAAACTGGAGAAGATGGCCTGAGGTTCTAGGTGCAGTTGTAATAACTACAAAATAAAATGGATTTGTTTTTAAAAATTTATGACCGAAAAGGAGCACAGTGACTCACTTGGTTAGGATGCTGAGTTGGAGGTTAGCAAGCTTGTGTTCAAGACCCAAGTGCTGCCATAGGGCAGAGTGAGCTCCCGTTCTTCGCTCCAGCTCCTGCCAGGGGACATGAAAGAAGCACAGGACAATGGTGATGTCACTGGCTAATCCTTTCAACCCGGAAGTGTTTCAGCGCTTCTGACACGAGTGTTATTTATGACTGAAGAGTGACCATTATCTTTAATTTAAAAGGTAAGAGAGATCAAATCAAATTTAATTTTTGCTCCATCCCTAACTTGCTGTTTTTGCTGGCCTTTTTTAATAAGGCAAAAAAGGAGAAATCCAGAAAAGGAGAAACCTCACCGAAGGCCATTGTTTTAGGCTTACAGTTTAAAAGAAATAAGAAGCAAAGGAAGTTTTGGAGAGGCCAGCTGATGAAAAGGTTAGGAAATCAGGGGAAAACAGATATCATATTGCTTGAACTGAGAGTAAAAGTATGATGATTTCTCTCTGTCGCATGTAAAATATTAATCAGATTATGATTGTGTGTTAGGAATTTTTGTAAGCTCCAGATAGAATCACCTTAGCCTCACCTCACTTGCTGTTCACACAACCATCTTCTCTCTCTCTGTTTGTTAGAACACTTAACCCACATGCAATTTTATAAGTATATATTTTTTCATTTATTGCTAGACCTGCATTCATTAGACTCCATGCCCATCATTTTAAAAAGAATTATCCCAAGTATTACTAACCTACATCGTAAGGCAACCTTGTTTTCCATTTAATTGATGATTATGTACCATTAAGTCAATGTCAACTCTTAGTGACCACATAGGCCAGTGATGGTGAACCTTTTTTGGCTCGCCTGCCAAAAGGGTGTGTGCGCGCGCCCACACCCATGCCCTCCCCCCACGTATGCGCACAACCCCCATGCTGTGCCCCCACGCATGCGCACAAACCCCCCCTGCACTGCCCCCCCTGCACATTCACTGAAGCCTCGGGACTCCTGAAGCCCGGGGATGGTGAAAAATGGCCAAATGGGCCAAACGGAAGTTCGGAAATGGCCCGTTTGGCCATTTTTCGCTGTCCCCAGGGTTCAGGGAAGCCTCCTGAAGCCTGGGGATGGTGAAAAATGGCCAAACGGACCAAACGGAAGTTCATTTCCAAACTTCCGTTTGGCCCATTTGGCCGTTTTTCGCCATCCCCAGGGTTCAAGAGGCTTTCCTGAAGCCTGGGGAGAGCGAAAATGGCCGAAAACAAGGCCAAAAATCAGCTGGCCAGCACGCACATGCGCACTGGAGCTCACATAGGGCAACGCCTCATGTGCCCTCAGATATGGCTCCACGTGCCACCTGTGGCACATGTGCCATAGGTTCCCCATCACCGACATAGACAAACCTTCTCTAGGATGATCTGTCCTCCACCTGATCCTTCAGATTTTCCAAAAGTGTATCCATCACTGCTGTAATCAAGTCCATTTATGTTGCTGCTGGTTGTCCTCTTTTCCTCTTTCCTTCTCCATTTTCAAGCATTATGGACTTTTCATAGGTATTGTATCTTTGTACAATATGTCCCACATATGATAATCTGAATCTGGCCATTTACATTTCAAGTGAGACATTTAGACTGATTTGTTCTATAGTGCATTTTTTTCTTGTCTATCCATGCTAGTCTTAGGTAAATTATAGAGACAACATTGGTTGACTTGTTAATGACCTGTGGGAGAACCGAAATATGGTTGATGTATTTATCCTTATGCTCTTTGATCACTGTGGCTTTCAGTACCATCAGCTATGGTATCCTTCTGGATTGGCTGCAATGATTGGAAATGAGGGGCACTGTGTTATATTCTCCCCATTCCTCTGCAGCCAGGTTTGGTCAGGACAAACAAAAGGGTGAAGTCATGTCTGTGACCTCTAGTTTGTGAGGTGCCTGAGGGCTCAGCACTCTCGTCCCACCTGTCTATGGAGAGATATGTGCAGATCTGTACATTGGGGAAACAAAACAACTACTTCATAAATGCATGGCACAACAAGGGAGAACAAATGCATCAGGACAAGATTCAGCAGTCCATCTGCATTTAAAAGACAAAGGCCACTCTTTTGAAGATAGCAAAGTTCACATTTTGGACAGAGAGGACCGCTGGTTTGAAAGAGGGGTCAAAGAGGCCATCTATGTCAAAATTGAACAATCCTCTCTCAACAGAGGGGGAGGGATATGACATCATCTATCTCCAGTCTAGAACACAGTCCTTTCAGCAGTTTCAAGAAGGTTCCAAACCAGGGGTTGGTTCTTCTTTTCTTCGCTGACGGTTCGCTCAGTGCTGTGCTGCGCGGGTGCGCTTCACACATGCGCAGTGCTTAAAAAAAACAAAATGGCGGCACCTAAGGCGCCGCCGAAAGAACCAATTTGGGGGCGTGGCAGGCCTGGGTCGCTGCCAGTTCTAGCAACCCAGGCCGCCAAGTTACTACCAGTTCTAAAGAACTGGTCCGAACCGGGAGGAACCCACCTCTGTTCCACACCCATTTGCACTAGTCACGTGACCCTGAGGACACAGCTCAACCTCCAAGTGGTCTCAACTATTCTCTAAAAGAATGCAAACGACCAGCTGTCTGCAAGGAATATAAATCCTTCCATTCCCCACCATCCAGTCTGAGCTGAAGAATCTTCTTGGATGAGAAATGAAATGTCTTCAAAGAAAAACTAGAAAGTCAAGTTGCCCCTTGAAAAGGAACTTTTGGGGTCATATCCCACCTGTTTAACACCTAAACTACCTTTAGGTGAGGTAATTTGCTAATGAGGGGTCCAGTATCAACAATATGCAGATTATACACAACTGTAAAACAACCCAAGGCAAATGCTTGACCTAGTGTCAGGCTCAATCCTACCAAGATAAAGTCAGAATTTGTTTGGCTTCATGCAGGGGTGGGCTGCTGGGGGTTCACAGGGGTTCGGGAGAACCTGTAGCTAAGATTCTGTGCAGTTTGGAGAACCCCCAAATCCCACTCCTGGCTGGCCCTGCCCACCCCTCCCCTCCCCTCCCAGGAGTCCCCAAGAGGCCTGTTTTGGATGCAGGTAAGATGCAGGTAAGTGCAGGGCGCGCGCGGAGGCTCAGGGAGGACGAAAAATGGGCCTACCGGAAGTTCAGGAAGGCTGGAAACGGGCCCATTTCTGGCCTCCAGAGGGCCTCCGGAGCCTGGGGAGGCTGTTTTCGCCCTCCCGGAGGCTCGAGGGAAACCTCCGGAGCCCGGGGAGGGCAAAAATGCCACCCATTCCCACTGTGGTGCAGGAGGCCGACTAGGCCACGCCCACCATGGCCACATCCACCCAGCAACTGGGCAGAGAACCCCTTGCAAAAAATTTTGAAGCCCACCCCTGACCTCATGGATCTGGGATTTTTCACCAATGGCCTTGACTGGAATGCACTACCACATTCAAAATTAGTATGCAAACTGGGGTTGTCCTGGATTCACAAGTTCTACTGAAAGAGTGTGTGGCAAGTATCACCATGCGTAGATTTAGTGTTCCAAATGGGAGTCCCCTCACATCATAGTAATATCACAAATGGACTATTGCAATACACTGTATATGGGATTACCTTTGAAGTCCACAGAGAAGCTACAGAGTCCACAATGCAATGGCACAAACAATGATGGGCACATTACATGATGCCCATGTCACCATTGGCTGCAAGGGTTCTAAATTGGCTTCTAGGGCTTTTGCTCTACAAGTATGGATTAAGTGTGGTTTCCAACTGTGATAGTTATTTTGTCAGAGTTTCTTTTCTTTTCTTCTCTTTCTCTTTTTCTCTTTTTCTCTTTCTCTTTCTCTTTCTCTTTCTCTTTCTCTTTTTCTTTCCTTTTCTCTTTCTCTTTCTCTTTCTCTTTCTCATGCATTCTTTGCTTCTTTCTTTCTTTCTTTCTTTTTCTTTCTTCTTTCTTTCTTTCTTTCTTTCTTTCTTTCTTTCTTTCTTTCTTTCTTTCTNTTTCTTTCTTTCTTTCTTTCTTTCTTTCTTTCTTTCTTTCTTTCTTTCTTTCTCTTTTTTGATGTATTGTGTTATTTCTAGATGCATATATTATTTTTGTTGTTTTTCTGTTTTATTTTTTTCCTGTCCTTGGAATTGTCTGGGAGTCAGCCAGCCACTATATCTAATAAAATATATAGATATGTTCATACATACATTCATGATTCAAACATATTTTAGGTTTTTTTTTTATTTATTTCACTGGGTTCTTTTGTTTTATTTTTTACCACCAGAAAAGAAAGTGGAGAATATCCCACTTTAAAAAACAGTAATATTTTCATCGTATATAATGCATTATGTTTTATGAATTGACAAAAAAAAAAAAATCCAGGGTAACACTAATAATGCAACTCTTTTAACAATTATTACTGAGTTATTGTGACAATTCATTAAAAAAAAAAGAATTATAAAGATGTTAAAAAAAGTGTGTCTGCAACACAAAGTTAATTCTTATGATAATAAATTATACAGTGTTAATTACGATGATAAAACCTTTCAATAAAGCATTATTATAAACGCAGAGTATGCTTGTTGTCATTTAATAATCCACAAATGAGTCATACATGCACTCAGGGTTCTTACTGTATATCCCTTTTTCGTTCTGGAATTTCTTAAAGCAATCCTCCTTTATCAATTCTGAGGGGGGGGAGTTCTGCAAGAGGTACATAAGTTCTGGTTGAATTTTAATTTTTTATATGGACAAAGATAAAAAATTTAAACCAGTGCAGGGATCTTCACTGCTCATCAACGTCATTCAGCCATCACCCTCTCTCCTCTTTCCCTAACAAAACCTAGAGAATCCACTGGGTTTAGAAAAATACTCTGCCTTCCATACAGGCAAACACCTATTTTTCTGCTAAATTAGCTCTCTCTGAGACTGGATGATATTTGTGCTGAATGCCACACGCCCATATAGATTGGATGGTAAAAATGCTCATGTTTTCTTTAGAGGTCAGTTATTTTCAATTGAGTTCAACGTGCATTATTTATGTTTGCCTTTATTTATGTGTAATATATAAATCAAATATTTATGCATAAAGATGACCATTAGCAAAAAAAAAAGCATGTCTGGCCTGGCTGTTAAAAAAACAAAGAAAAGAAAAAAATGTAAAACAATTGGAAGGATGAAGTGGATTCAAAAATTGAGATGGTGATTTACCCCCATTTGACACACCCCATCATGGATGGTTTGAGAAGTTATCATCCAGCAGGGCTTTTGCAGCTAAGCTCTTCCACTGGTTAATTGTTCTCACTGTTAGGAAGTTTCTCCTTAATTCCAGGTTGCTTCTCTCCCTGTTTAATTTCCATCCATTGGGATGTGGATTCTTGGGAAGGACTTAATAGGTAGATAAAAAATGCCAAATCCACTCTAAACATCTGGCTGATTGTGCAACCAATTAAGATAAAATTAGAATTGACAAAATCCCCATCAGTCAATTGCAAAAGGCAGCTTGGCTTGGAACAGCTTAAATCCTGCAGCAAACCCCTTAACATCATACCACAACATCTGTCTATCTCGGCTTCTCGATAAGGACTCGATGGGTGATCAGAATCGCCAACTCCAGTCTAAACATCTGGCTGAG
>QLTV01001147.1:684461-696929 GCA_003457575.1 Thermophis baileyi | reverse complement strand
TCAACAGTAGTAACTGTGAGAGGGATCTAGGAGTCCTACTGGACTTAAATATGAGCCAGCAGTGTGCTGCAGCTGCCAAAAAAGCCAACAGAGTCCTAGGCTGCATTATTAGAGGGATAGAATCAAGATCATGTGAAATGTTAATACCATTTTATAGCGCCTTGGTAAGACCATACTTGGAATACTGTATCCAGTTTTGGTCGCCACAATATATAAAAGTGGTTGAGACTCTAGAAAAAGGGCAGAGAAGATTGATTAGGGGACTGGAGGCTAAAACATACAAAGAATGATTGCAGGAACTGAGTATGTCCAGTCTATTGAAAAAAAGGACTAAGGGTGACATGATAACAGTGTTCCAATATTTGTGGGGCTGCCACAAAGAAGATGGGGGTCAATCTAGTCTCCAAACACCTGAAGGCAGGACAAGAGGAGAGAACAAAGATAAAACTAAGGAGAAATTTCCTGACAGTTAGAACAATTGATCAGTGAAATGACTTGCCTCCAGAAATTGTGGGCGCTCCAACACTGGAAGTTTTTAAGAAGAGATTGGGCAGCCATTTGTCTGGAATGGTATAGGATTTCCTGCTTGAGCAGGGGGTTGGACTAGACGACCTCCAAGGTCCTTTCCAACTCTGTTATTCTGCGAGGTGGCGCAGTGGTTAGAGTGCAGTACTGCAGGCTACTTCAGCTGACTGTTCAGCAGTTCAGCGGTTCAAATCTCACCGGCTCAAGGTTGACTCAGCCTTCCATCCTTCCGAGGTGGGTAAAATGAGGACCCAGATTGTTGGGGGCAATATGCTGACTCTGTGAACCGCTTAGAGAGTGCTGTAAAGCACTGTAAAGTGGTATATAAGTCTAAGTGCTATTGCTATTGCTATTATTCTTCTTCTAAACTGAGGCCAGCTTTTAGAAATGCAGATTTGGTAATGCATTCAGAAAGACTGGGTCAAGACAGAAACTCAGATAAGCAACAAACAAAAGGTTGGCAAAATTAGCTCAGACAAACACCTAGGATTTTCATTTCCTCTTTTGCCTATAGAGCCAGCCATGACCCCATAGAAATCTGACAATGGCCAATAGAATATTAAAGGACATGTTCTTGCATAGGAACAGGAAGCTCAAATACAAAGCCCAAAGAAGGTGTAAAAACCCACCCACTCTCAACTCCATTTTGTCAGCTGCACCAGAACCGCATGTGGTTGATGGTTCTGCTTCATCAATAAATGGAACCTTTCTTTCCAATCAGCCTCCAGCCTCCATTTTATCTCCAGTGCCTTTCTCCCGGATTCGACCTGGACCTGGATTTTTCTTCCCACGGCTTTATTTCAAATTCACTACTAATGCTACTAATTCATAGCCTTGAAGGGGTCATATCTGATGTTGGTCTAAGGAAGCAGGACAAAACAACCATACTGCTTTTCTTTTATAATATTGTCTTTATTTTGGACAAAATTCAACTACCTATTTTCATTTAAAAAACAACAACACAGAGATCCAGGAGCATCTGGAGTGGGGGATAAGCTGTGGAGGATATATGCATAATGACCTAATCACATTGATACTGTTGGAAGAAATGTCCATCTGGGTTCAGTTCCAAGTGGGAAGAAAGACACTGGAAACATGGAGACTGCTTGGAAAGACGGTTTAATGGTGGACAGGACCACATGGTTTTGAGGCCCTGGGCAAAAAAAAAAAAACATGGGTGAGAGAGAGAGAAATTTATACCCTCTGTTGGGCTTTGAATTTGAGCTTGTATTGTGATTGGTTGTCAGACTTCCATGGGGCCGTGCAGGGGTAACTTTGTAGGTTGTCTTTTGAGTCCCAAGCTTGGTTGAATCTTGCTGGGTGATGATGTAATGAAGAGGGTTTGGGGCAATTCCTATTATGGCTGAGGGCTAATTCTACCTTTGCTGGATCTTGGGTGAGGGCATTCGCTTATGAATAGACCTAGCTATCTCTTTATCTCTTAAGTGCGGACATCTGCTGTGGGCTATTGAGGAGGGTGGGGACTATTAAAAGTGAGTCTGCTTCCTGCCTAAAAAACATGTTTCTCTATTTCTCATCCAGGGAAATATAATATTCTGCCTTTTTAATATTTCCTATAATATTTCATTTTCCTAGGAGAGGGGTGGGTGTTAACTTCCTACAATACTTATACACTTTCATCAAACATTAGGACACAAGGATATAAGGGCAACATTAACATTCTGGCATCACTGCAGATATAGCATTGGTTTAACATAATTCTAGGTTGCTGTGGACCCTGCTAAGCTGATTGAGCCATGTTTTATCCATGTCTTACCTGCTTTAGGCCATAAAGTAGTTTCATACCAAGACATCAGTAATATGCAATATTTATACGTGACTTACTTTCTTTTTAAAATGCCAGAATATCCTCTGCCCTCATTATTGCCTATCATTCTTTATTCTCTGCTTTGAATCCATCATTCAGTCTTATTCATTTTGAACTCAACTTCTGGCAACTCCCTAGATACATCCATGCTATTTTCCTGGTAACACTGCAGAAGTGATTTGATATTGCCTTCTTTGGGGAGATTTATTTGACTTCCAGTTCTAGCCTATAGCCCTGCTTGTCAGTTACTCAACTACTAATCAGGCTTGCCCCTCTAAGCCTAGATAAGATCAGCCAGTAGCCCTTAGCAGCTGAGACTTAATTTTCTAACTTGTCATAATATTTTAATTATTATTATTACCATCTATTATGAAATGGAAAGGGACGTGGTGGCTCAGTGGCTAAGATGCTGAGCTTGTCAATCAGAAAGGTCGGCAGTTCAGCAGTTCAAATCCCTAGCGCCGTGTAACTGAGTGAGCTCCCGTTACCTGTCCCAGCTTCTGCCAACCTAGCAGTTTGAAAGCATGTAAAAATGCAAGTAGAAAAAATAGGAGCCACCTTTGGTGGGAAGGTAACAGCGCTCCATGCGCTTTTGGCGTATAGTCATGCTGGCCACATGACCACGGAGACGTCTTCGGACAGCACTGGCTCTTTGGCTTTGAAACAGAGATGAGCACCGCCCACTAGAGTCGGGAACGACTAGCACGTATGTCCGAGGGGAACCTTTACCTTTTATGAAATGGTAGAACAAATTACTTTTCTCCTCCCTGCCTGCTCTGAACTTTCTACAAAAGAATTGAAAACAATGAGAAAAGGAAAGCATCAGGATAAAAACCAGGAGACCATGAGCTCTAGTCAGCGGTGAAATCTACTTACTTTCCCTACCGGTTTGGAAGCGTGTTCGCCCGTCGCATGCGCTTTTTCACCTTCTGCGCATGCGCAGAATGCTGTGCGCATGCGCAGAGGGTTAAAAAAAGAAAATGGCGACGTCCGGGCAGGTGGGCGGAGCCTCGTGCTGCCGCCGCTACCGGTTCTCCGAACCACTGGCGGCGGCCGCTACCGGTACACCCTGACCGGGCCGAACCGGTAGCATTTCACCCCTGGCTCTAGTCCTGCTTTAGGCAAAAAGGGCATCTGGGTGACCTTGGGCCAGTCACTTTCTCTCAGCCCTAAGAAGGACGAAATGGCAAAACACTTCTGAAAACCTTGCCAAGAAAGCTGAAGGAACTTGTCCAGGCACCCTCAAAAAATGGAATGGAAGGAAAAAAAAGTCTCCATCGGGCTTTGAAGAAGCAGGATAAAAAGATTATTGATTCATTTGATGTTGGAGAAGATTCCTAATATTACCATAGACAGCCAAGAAACAAACAATGGATCACTGAATAAATCAACCGAGTCTTGTCACTTAAGACACAAAAGACCAGAACAGAACAGAATATTCTTTATTGGCCAAGTATGATTGGACACACAAGGAATTTGTCTCTGGTGCATAAGTTCTCAGTGTACATACAAGCAACAAAGTGATAAATTGTAAATCATAAGATACAATCATAAATCATAAGATACAACTAACCAAGTGATAGTCATATGATACTAATAAGAGTAGGTAATAGGAAAGGTGAGTAGGATAATAGTAATACAGCCCTACTACATGGTTAGCTATCCTATTTCAGATGTTATTTGAAGCTCTCAGAAGAAGACTCCAATGCTGGAAAAGATAGAAGGAAAGAAATGAAGAAGTGACCAGCAGCAAAAGGATGCATTCAATTACAGTGGAAATGCACGCATTGTTGGAAGACATGAAGGACCAGATCAAAGAAAGCTCATCATGGAGAAAATCTGTCTTTGTGGTCACTAAGAATTGACACTGGCTTCATGGCCCAGGAATTGCCATATATTTCAATAATGTGGGAGCTACAAAGACGAGGTGGTCAAACAATTTTCCAAAGCACCGAAAGGCAAGAGAAGAATCAATGGATGGAAACTAACCAAGGAGAGAAGCAACCTGGAACTAAGGAGAAATTTCCTAACAGTGAGAGGAATTACTGTAACCAATTGAATAGCTTGCCTTCAAAAGTTGTGGGTGCTCCATCACTGGAAGCTTTCAAAGAGAGACCGGATGACCATTTGTCTGAAATGGTATAGGGTCTCCTGCTCGAGCAGGGTGTTGGACTAGAAGACCTCCGAGGTCCCTTCCAACTCTATTATTCTATGTTCTATGTATCATGCAAAAGTGTTTGATCCTTGAACAAGACCCATGGTGAATTCTCTTTAAAATGAGATAAAAAAGCATGGGATTTTTCTTGAATACATGAACACCTTGCAACATCCTCTTCTCCCCCTAAATGTAATACTTATCTGTGAACGAGTTCTCCTAGATTGAAAGTGGTGTGAATTAAAATTCCCACGCTCTTTGCATAGGATCTTTGCATTTAGATCTTAAGCGTTGATGATTGCTGCATTGTTGGCAAATTACTAATTTGCTATTAGGTACTATTTATTCATTTAATGCTATGTAACTCCGCTTGTGTAACTTTTGCTGGTTGATTAGATGTCACATTTGCCTAAACACTGAAAACAAAACATCTGCTTTAATTTCACTTGTTTTCACAGCACATTGAGTCAAAGTTGGTGCGACGAATGAAAGAGAATTGCTGGAGTAAATAAAACAAACCCAAAGCAACTAGAGTGAGTGATTTGCTGGCCTTCTGCCCAACTGCACAGATGCCTTGGAGTATTTTGTCAAAGAAAAATAAATAATCATAGATTAACTAACCAGCAGTGGTTAGAGCTGATACACAGGAATTCAGACAAGGGAGATAGTGCAAGGGGCTGCTAGGTTCTTGCTTGCGAGCGAGCTCCCCAAGGTGGCTGATCATTACAAAGCATTTGGATTTCTGGATATTAGATAAGGGAACAAAGCATTTGAAACAAGCAGGCGGTGATTAGATAGAGATCACAGAAGCCTTGTAGCAATTACAACAATAAGAATGCATGATTGTAACCAAACTTCTCAATCTTGTTCGCATCCTTAATGGGTCATCCAGTAGAGCTTTTATCAGTTGGAAAGGTTTTGTTACCTCTGTACTAGTTTGGAATCTGTGACCAGTTTGCTTAAAGGTAAAGGTAAAGGTTCCCCTCGCACATATGTGCTAGTCATTCCCGACTCTAGGGGGCGGTGCTCATCTCCGTTTCAAAGCCGAAGAGCCAGATGTCCAAAGACGTCTCCGTGGTCATGTGTCCGGCATGACTAAATGCCAAAGGCGCACGGAACGCTGTTACCTTCCCACCAAAGGTGGTCCCTATTTTTCTACTTGCATTTTTTACGTGCTTTCGAACTGCTAGGTTGGCAGAAGCTGGGACAAGTAACGGGAGCTCACTCTGTTACGCGGCACTAGGGATTCGAACTGAACTGCCAACCTTTCAATCGACAAGCTCAGCGTCTTAGCCACTGAGCCACCGCGTCCCTGTTTGCTTAGGCTATTGTAAATCACTCGCATTCCTCTGGACCTGTGTTCCATTGCTGATTTTTTTCCAGTGAAGGTGTTCAGTCATCATCTCAACCGATTTAGGAAGAACAGATTTTAGTTCTGTATGTCTGAAGATACAGATCGAAAGCTTACAGATCTCCAGTCAACGTCATCCTTTGGGAATCTTCTCCCCAAGTCAGTCAAGCTAACATGAACTAGGTTAGGCCAGGACATTTCTAATGCCTTCCTAGCATCAATGTGCATGTTGTAGGATGGAATAAAAGTCAACTACCTTGAAATTGTCACCATATGACAAACTGACCAAAAGCTAGGAAGGAACTAGGATCCACTAGAGCAGGGGTGTTAAACTTGTGGCCCACGGGCCAGATGCATCACACGCTGGCCACACCTACCCATGTTTTAGCGAAGGGGGAAAAAGTCACGATACGTCACGTGATGACAATGTGACACCGCGAGTTTGATACCCCTGCACTAGAGCCTAAATTCTATCCTCTACCATTCCTCTTTAAGAGTTTCCCACTCTTAAAGGCCATGCATGTGATGTTCAAAAATAAGAGGTTCCTTCTGAGATTCATTATGATTCCTAGGATCCCATGACTTTTCCTGGGAGAATAGGGTGTTGTTTTTTAAACAACAGGAGGAGGCATGGATCAAAGAAGAAGAGAATCACAATTTGCTAAAGATTATTGAGGATGTTTCAAGGCAAGGCATCCGAACTGCATAATTCTATTTACACAGCATACCTGTTTCAGTTAGAGACCTAACAACCAGCCGCCACAGATCATATGGAACTATGGAAGGTGAGTAAGGAGCTATTGGGCAATTGGGCACAGCCACAGCCACATGATTGTCTGCTGCCTGGTCAAGAAAATCTTGGTCTGTATTGAAATTGTTAAACAGACTGTACACCAGGGTAGGAAGATCAAAGGACAATCTAAAAAAAAAAAAAGATGGGAAGGACTTCCCTATAGAAATACGTTCTACGTTCGCTAGACCAATTCTCGAATACAGCTCACCTGTCTGGAACCCGCACTGCATATCGGATATTAATACAATTGAGAGAGTCCAAAAATATTTCACGAGAAGAGTCCTCCACTCCTCCACTTGCAACAGAATACCTTATTCCACAAGACTTGAAATTTTGGGCTTAGACAACTTAGAACTACTTCGCCTTAGAACCGATCTAAATGTAGTTCATAAAATTATCTGCCACAATGTCCTACAACCTCGACTGCAGAAAATACGACTTCAGCAACAGAGTGATCAATGCCTGGAATTCACTACCTGACTCTGTGGTTTCTTCCCCAAACCCAAAAAACTTTAACCTTAGACTGTCTACTGTCGACCTCACCCCATTCCTAAGAGGTCTGTAAGGGGCGTGCATAAGCGCACCAGCGTGCCTACCGTCCCTGTCCTACTGTCCTATTGTCCTCATCTATCTGTATTCACTTTGATTATGTTTATGTTTATACCTATACCTGCTATCTTGTACATGTTTGACAAACAAATAAATAAATAAAAATAAATAAATAGAAGACATTCTATGAATGTGGAGAAGAACATTCTATTTTGGCCGTGGCTTGCTCTCCAAGCTTGTTTCAATTTAGTTTCTGAACGTTTCGTTACCAGACTAGGTAACATCAGCAGCAGGATTTTCCTAGTAATGAAACATTCAGAAACTAAATTGAAACAAGCTTGGAGAGCAAACCACTGCAAAAACCTAAAACCCAAGCTACAAATATTTTCTATTATTTCAAAGAACATTCTATCTCCCGTATGCTATGGTGCACACAGTTTCCTTCAACCATGTACAGAGGAAGACCTCCTGTTCACGAGAGAAAATGCTGTTGACATGGCCTGATACTTGGCAAATGTCATTTAATTTTAATCCTACTTATTTTACACACTTTTAAACCTGTTATATTTTTATGACCTAGTTTATCTGCTCAGTATTGAATGTTACATGTGATATATAGTTTGTAGGTCCTTCTGACACAAAGAAAGAAAGCCTAAAGACTTCTGCTAACTTGGCTAGCATTAACCCTGGTTTTGCAGCATAGCTCCGACTTATTATTTTATGGCTCAATGCATTGTGCAAATCAAGTGCATTGGTTAATTGAGCAACTAGAGTAAACCTATCATATGAATGCAGACCATATGTCCTTTCCTCCAAATATCTAAAGCCAAAACAAAAACTGATGGAAAGGCAAATTATTGTTCTAAGCCAATCTCAGTAATTACTTTCATCCATGCATTGGGGTAAAGTATGCCTGGGAATTTCTCAAGTTTCCTTTCCCTGAAGGGGGAAATATTCTTCCATTCCTGCACCTTTTTCTCAGAGAGCTTGAAGATTCCTTTTGAATTTCTCTTGGTTGTGTTTTTAAGCTGATATTGTTGGAGGCGGAATTATACTGAAGCAAGAGTAATTCAGCGGGTTGAAGACTGCTGGAGAGCGGATTTCCAGTGAATGACAGGCTATCCATACCTATCTTTTGGCTTCGGTATAGTGAAATACATGCAAGAATGCCACAGACCTCCCATTTAAAATCCTTTCTCCCTTGCAAAAGAACTTTAACCTTATTTTCAGAAGCACGTAGCATTCAGGGGTGGGTTCCGGATTTTCTTACTGCTGGTTCGCTCAGGGCGCCTGCATGGTGCGCGCATGCACAGTAAAAAAAAGTTTCTGCACATGCGCAGAAGCAAAAACAAGATGGCGGCACCTATGGCGATGCCGAGAGAACCGGCTCGGGGGCATGGCAGGCGTGGGTCGCTACCGGTTCCAGCGACCCACGCCACCACATTACTAACGGTTCTATAGAACCGGTCTGAACCGGTAGGAACCCACCGCTGGTAGCGTTTCATCAAAAGGAATGAGAACAAGGAGAAAAAGGTAGGAGAACATTTCAGAACAACAAAGGTGTTTTTCCAAAAGGTGACTGGACTTGGTGCTTTCTTTGAAAACATTTATTTATTTTATTTTATTTATTTTATTTATTGGAATTTGTCAAACAAAAATGAGAACAAGAATAAGAGAATAACAATACAATGACAGGGACGATAGGCATGTTAGTGCACTTATGCACGCCCCCTCTACTGACCACTTAAGTATGACGTAAGGTCCACGGAAGTCAATTTGTGACTGAAACTGTGAAAATGTGTAGCTGAGACAACTGAATCAGGTAGGGCATTCCAGACTTTGACAACTCTATTACAGAAATCATATTTTTTACAGTCAAGTTTAGAACGATTTACATTGAGTTTAAAGCGGTTGTTCGCTTTACCTTTTGCTTCTCATCCAAGAAGCTTCTTCAGTTCCAACTGACCAGTCGGCAGTGGAAAGATTTATATTCTTTGTAGTCATCTGGTCATTAGAATTCTAAGGGTTGCTCATTAGCATTCAGAGAGTTGGTTGAGGCTACTTGGGGGTTTATCTATACTCTCAGGATCACCTGAATCAGATTACAAATGGGTATGGAACTTTCTTGGGACTGCTGAAAGGACTGTGTTATAGATAGGAAATAGGTGGCATCCTTCCCCCTCTGTTGAGAGAGGGCTGTTCAATTTTATAGATGGCCTTTTTCAAACCAGGGGTCATCTCTGTCCAGAATGTGGACTTTGCTGTCTTCAAAAGAGTGACCTTTGTCTTTCAGGTGCAGATAGACTGCTGAATCCTGTCCTGATGAAGTTGTTGTGTTGTGCCATACATTTGTGAGTCCATAGACTTTCAGCACAACACATTTTCACCCTTAACTTTTATATCAGGAATTCTGGGAGTTGAAGTCCGCATGTCTTAAAGTTGCCAAGGTTGAGAAACACTAACTAAGACATCTAAATAAGGATATCAGTTAAGTAGATGATTGGCCATTCAAGAGCTTTTTTTTTCTAGGCAAATGGATTACCTCCCTGTATCTCACCATTAACAAAGACATCAGATGATTCATATTGAACATTTGTTGGGCAAGAAAGGGAGTAGCTTAGTTAGTTAATAGAAAAAAAAATCAAGGAGGCCATACCTCCTTAAAGATGTGTTTTGTTAAGCAAGCAAAACATAAAACCTTCAGATAGTTTATGATTGATTAATGACCTTCTTTGCACAGACCCTGCTAACAGGAACAATTGAGAGAGACAAGAGCAATTAAGGAGTTTCTGTGTAGGCAGTTCACTTATCAAAACGTCTGAGACAGGCACTTGTCTGGATCATTGGTCCTTTATACCTTAACGACTCTGAAATCAAGTTCAAATGGAACCCTGGCAGTGTATTTTTGGCACCTCAGCAAAATGTCATGCTGAACTTTTACTGGCAATTATAGAGCTGTGATACATTGGCCTTGCAGTAATTTAACATAAATCTCCAAAATTATCTGTCCTTTTTTTTTTTTCATTACCATGCATTGGAAAGGAGGGACTGGTTTTTCAGCATATATTAAAATTTGTCTGTATGAAAGACCAGGTTTCACTGTATAAAACAGTACAGATTTGGCTAATGGCAAAGTGCATTGGTGTCGATCAACAGTAAACTGTAATGAAGTGGCAGAGTTCATCTCCTGGAATCTCCGTATAATGTCAGGTTCAAACAAACAGTGCCACTCATGAATAGCCTAAGTCAGCATCTTTGTTGACTTCTACCTATATTACAAGAATCTCTGCAGACTGTTTGCCATCCCCTGGGAACAAGTAGATAAGGTTTGATGCATCTTGTGGGGAGGAGGGAGGAGAGTCAGGCTTATGTCACTTGTGGTTGTACATGGACTCAAGGCTAATTCCTCACTTGACTCTTCCTTCCAGCCTGGCTGGCAGTTTCTTAATAAATAAAGCAAAAATACCATTCCATGAAACTCTAGGCAGTGTATGTAAGTATGTATGTATCAGAGGTGGGTTCCTCCCGGTTCGGACCGGTTCACCCGAACCGGTAGCAACCCACTGGTGATGTCACGATGACGTCACGGATCTGGGTGGGTGGGTGCCGGTCGGTGGGCGCTGCCATCTTTTTTTTTTATTTTTTTTGAATTTTTTTTTTGAATTTTTTTATTTTTTTTTTCCTTCTCCGCATGCGCAGAGGCTGAGTTTCCGGCACTACGCATGTGTCGCCATCTTGTTTTTGGCTTTTTTTTTAAAAAAATATTTTTTTGTACTGCGCATGCGCACGCGCTTCACGCGTGTGCGGCCACGAGGCGCAGCCACGTGGCATGGGAGGAAGCAAACCAGCAGCGAGGTAAGTTAGAACCCACCCCTGGTATGTATGCATGTATGTATGTATGTATGTATGTATGTACTGTATGTACGTATTCAATTTCTTTAACTGCCCACCTCAACCAAATGACTCTGGGCAGCTTACAATTATATAATTGCAAAACAGTTTAAACAATTATAAAGAATAAAATAGTAAAAACATCCAGAAAATAAATACATACACCCAAGATATTTAATTGAATAATAGTAAAGCTAAGTAAAAAACACATTCTGAGCCCCAGGCCCATGTACATAGCCCAAATTTGTAGAGCCTTGCAACAGGCCAAGAGGAGTTGGGGACATGGGGAAGTACCAGAAGTCTGGAAATGGGCCTGCTTCCGGCCTCCGGAGAGCCTCCGGAGCCTGGGGAAGGCCGTTTTCGCCCTCCCGGAGGCTTGAGGAAAGCCTCCGGACCCTGGGGAAGGTGAAAACGGGCCTACCAGAAGTACTGGAAGTCCGGAAACGGGCCTGTTTCCGGCCTCCGGAGCCCAGGGGAGGCCATTTTTGCCCTGCTGGAGGCTTGAGGAAAGCCTCCAGAGCCTGGGGAGGGTGAAAAATGGGCCTACCGGAAGTACCAGAAGTCTGGAAATGGGCCCATTTCCGGCCTCCGGAGGGCCTCCGGTGCCCGGGGAAGGCCGTTTTCACCCTCCTGGAAGCTGCCCCCCCCACCGTGGTGCAGGAGGCTGAGTAGGCCACGGCCCCATGGCCACGCCCACCCAGCAACCGGGCAGTGAACTGGTTGCTAAAAATTCCCACCTGTCAACACACTTTGGCTGATGGGATCTGAAGCATGTTCACCTGTTCTTGAGTAGATGGAAGAATAGTAATGATGGGTTATTCATGTATTCTGCAAAGCTACTCAGGATTGTAACAGATTGGGGCAGTTTATAAATACAATACATGCTTACATGCATACATACATCAATGTCAAGACCAAAAGGACCTGAAAACCAGGAAAACGAACTCAAAACTCAAAGCAATTGAGAATTAAAATAGCACCAAAGACATGCCAGAAAATTGTTAGAGAAGTAAAATAACAATGAGACAGCAATATTCCACCATGAAAAACTAGACTGGATGGGAATGTCAGCCCAGTGTTCAAATTCAGAAAGTCTGCAATTATGCTAATCTCTACAAACATCAGAATTAGCAGTTTCTGACAAGGTGGAGGATTGCAATATATAACCATTTTACTGAATTTTCACCAGTTCATGGAAAAAAAGAAAAGAAAAGAAAAGAAAAGAAAAGAAAAGAAAAGAAAAGAAAAGAAAAGAAAAGAAAAGAAAAGAAAAGAAAAGAAAAGAAAAGAAAAGAAAAGAAAAGGAAAAGGAAAGAAAGGAAAGGAAAGGAAAGGAAAGGAAAGGAGGACAGGACGGAGGGATGGAGGAAGGAAGG
>QLTV01001147.1:659163-679815 GCA_003457575.1 Thermophis baileyi | reverse complement strand
AACGATGAAACCGCATACAGACGGGAGGTTGAACAACTAGTCTCATGGTGCGACCAGAACAATCTGGAACTGAACACTTTCAAAACTGTACAAATGGTGGTAGACTTTAGGAGAACCCCTCCCATACTTCCACCTCTTACAATACTAGACAACACAGTATCAACTTCAAATTTCTAGGTTCTACCATATCGCAAGATCTAAAAGGGTCACCTAACATCAAAAACGTCATCAAAAAAGCACAACAAAGAATGTTCTTTCTGCGCCAACTCAGAAAGCTCAAACTGCCCAAGGAGCTGCTGATACAGTTCTACAGAGGAATTATTGAGTCTGTCATCTGCACCTCTATAACTGTCTGGTTTGGTTCTGCAACACAACAAGACAGACACAGACTTCAGAGGATAATCAGAATTGCAGAAAAAACAATTGCTACCAACCTGCCTTCCATTGAGGACCTGTATACTGCACGAGTGAAAAAGAGGGCCGTGAAAATATTTACAGACCCCTCACATCCTGGACATAAATTGTTTCAACTCCTACCCTCAAAACGATGCTATAGAGCACTGCACACCAGAACAACTAGACCAAGGGTGGGTTCTAACTTACCTTGCCGCCGATTCGCTTCTTCCCACGCCGCGTGGCTGCTCTGTGTGGACTCGCGTGCACTTTGCGCGCATGGCCATGCATGCACAGTGCCAAAAACTCGGCTTCTGCACATGCACAGAAGCAAAACAAGCAAAAAATTCCCCCCCAAAAAAAGCCGAAAACAAGATGGTGGCGCATGCGCAGTGCCGAAAACTCAGCTTCTGTGCATGCGCAGAAGCAAAAACCAGCAAAAATCCCCCCCCATTTTTTTTAAAAAAAATAATAATAAATTTTTTTTAAAAAAGACTGGCACCGACAGAACCAGCTCCGTGATGTCACCACCGGTTTACTACTGGTTCTATAGAACGGTTGCAAACCGGGAGGAACCCACCTCTGAACTAGACACAAGAACAGTTTTTTCCCCGAACGCCATCACTCTGCTAAACAAATAATTCCCTCAACACTGTCAAACTATTTACTAAGTCTGCACTACTATTAATCTTCTCATCGTTCCTATCACCCATCTCCTCCCACTTATGACTGTATGACTGTAACGTGTATCCTCATGATTTATATTGATTGTTTCCTAATGTGATTTGATTGCTTATGACCTTATGACTATCATTAAGTGTTGTACCTTATGATTCTTGACGAATGTATCTTTTCTTTTATGTACACTGAGAGCATATGCACCAAGACAAATTCCTTGTGTGACCAACCACACTTGGCCAATAAAGAATTCTATTCTATTCTATTCTATTCTATTCTATTCTATTCTATTCTATTCTATTCTGTTCTGTTCTGTTCTGTTCTGTTCTGTTCTGTTCTGTTCTGTTCTGTTCTGTTCTACTCTACTCTACTCTACTCTACTCTACTCTACTCTACTCTACTCTACTCTACTCTACTCTACTCTACTCTATTCTATTCTATTCTATTCTACAAGAAGAAATTATAAATGATGATACCAATGGGTCCAACTCTGGTTCTGGAACTGGTCTCCTTTCAGGATGATTTCAAGTGACTCAGTTATTTTGGATAGTTGTTCCCAACTGATTCCAAGTACAGAAAGCATGTACCTGTAGGAGAAGGACGGGCGGAGTCAAGAGAGGAATCAGCCTGGAGTCATTATGCTCCCACAAGCAATCTAAGTCTACCTCCTCTTGAATTCTGTTAACTTTTATCTAGCGCCAATTTAGTGTTGACCGTAAGTTGACTAGATTGTTGTGTATAGGCATGAACAATAAAATCAGCTGAACTAGAACTTATCATGTGGTCTTGAGTCTTTGTGCCTGACGGTACCCTTCTGTGGAAAGAGAAGGAATGCAAGCTTTTCTGTAAGATGTTCAGATGCATTCTGAATTTCCCTTTGTTCAGGAACCAGCTATTATTTTCCTATAAAATGAGTTAATATTTAGTGCTTTGGTTAGGTGATTGGCCACTTCAGCAAATTCTTTAATAGTATGACCCACATATCTGGCCATACTTTCTTTCCATTCATTAATCGACCCTTTAATAAACTACCTCTATTGATGATTCCTTTGTTACAGCTAGTGGCAAAATCTTTTAAGACATAGTCAGTGCATCATGCTTATGCATGACGGTGGGGTGGATGAAGAAAAAAGCACTGCTTACACTGCGATACCACTCAATTACTTTAAAATGCTGTTTCTAATTTTCTTTTAAAATTGCCTAAGCAACCACCTTATTTCTGTCTTTTTGATGCAATGAATGTAGCAACTGGGTCAATCAATAACTTTCCTTCCATCAGGTTTCAATCTCTTTAATATGTCACCGCTGGATTATATATTTCTGGGAGATATTTATGCTTACCCCATTAAACTAAATGAATTCATGACTTATATACATATATCATTAAACTAATACAGAGAACAGTTCAGAAACACAAGTCTATGATAGTGTGCAAATAACTATCATGTACACATTATATTACTGGGAGCAAGTTGAATCTGATATGGATTTTATCTTGATCAGCAAGTTGATTGATTTGAAACTATTAGAAAATTAATCCAGTTTCAATATCATTAGAATGCCAATAAACCGCAGAGAACTCCTAGTTAATGGGTACAGGCAAGGGAAATTGAACATCTCCAATTTATAGATCCTAGCTTGCAAAGAACAGCATAAATATGCTTGTGGTGTAATTAAGTGTTTGTTGCAATTGCAGCATCTTGGTCAAGATATACCAGAATTGAATGTAATGCCATTACCTTACTAGGGAATGTAATAAGTGACGTGTATATGATGGAGGCTATTAATATGATGGAGGCTAATCTAACCTACAAACCAATTTGGTGATGACCATGGTGTGTGAAAAATTATGATTTGAGAAATACAAGGAATAAATTACCAAAAAAAATGAGAATGGAATGGCGAAAGAAAGAAAGAAAGAAAGAAAGAAAGAAAGAAAGAAAGAAAGAAAGAAAGAAAGAAAGAAAGGCAGAGAGGGAGGGAGGGAGGGTCCATGAAACTAAGTGAAAGGGAAGGTTGTAATAGATCTTAATGAATGCAATATGACCTTATAGTGTGAAGCTAATGAATACATGCAGCAAAGTGAATGTGTAGGTATAATTATAAATGAAAGGGCTAAAATATAGGTCAGAAAGTATAAACTAATGTCAGCTAGATTGTTATTAAGTACCAAAACAGGAATCCTTTGCTTATTTGGTGAGGATGATAGTGTTTGAGGATTTCAACCTCTTTTCGGGCAGCATTGAATTGGGAGCAGTTCAGTTCATGGCCAGCAAAGCAACCTTGAACCTGAACCAGGAGCCCAGTGCATGCCAGAGCTTACACTGATCAGGCATGCTTGATCAGGTTTTTATCTCAGAGCAGTTGCAACATGATGTAAAATTGAAGGATGTTAACACCTGCCTTTTGTCATGGTCAATTCGCTCCTTGATTGCTTTCTGGTTGCCAACAAAGGAGAATATTTGTAATTCAGGGTTGAAATGAGGAACCCCTGGTGCTCTCTGGAATCATTTTCTTGAAAACCTTTCATTAACCCAAACTAGGTGACATCACCAGTACAAGAAAACAACCAATCTCAGGGAGCTTTCTGGTTAGCTGGGGCCACCTTTCTCCAAAGGTAGATAAACCTATTAAGATTGATTCATCTGTTGTACTCGATGAGCCAAATGAGTTTCAAAGGGTGGTTGGGGTGTTCCTGAGGACCTGGTAGGCATTTTCTGAAGTCTTATTTGTCAACTGGAAGAGCAAATGATGGGGGTCTTGAATCATATTGGTCCTATTGTTCTTATTTCTAGTTGATCCTCAAGTGAGTCTTAGTTTTCTAAGAGTTCCAAGAGATTAATTAGCAGATGAGATGCCTAGTACACCATTGGAAGAGGACAAAGAAAACATGTAAGAGCCCATATTAAAAATATGACATTGTGGTAATAAGGTAATGATTCAATTTGGGGGGTTACTCATTCCTTGCTGGGAAGGAACAAGTTCCAGGACCATCTGTTGAGTCACTGTGATATTCTAGAGACTCTCGGTTGAAAAGGTTTCTTAGGTTCCCTCAGAGTTGCATTCTGATTTGACTAGTCCAGTTAAGATAAACATTTGCTTCATTATCTTTGACATGTTTGATTCTGGTCCCATTAATCTAGCAGTACCCATAAGGTTGCCCTTCTCTGCCATGGCACCTGCCTTCTTTAACAGCATTTCCCTGTAGATTTAACAGAATAATAGAATTGCAAGGGACTTTGTAGGTCATCTAGTCCAATTCCCTGCCCAAGCAGGAGACCCTACACCATTTCTGACAGATGGCAGTGCAGTCTCTTCTTGAAAGCTTCCAGTGATGAAACTCCCACAACTTCTGAAGGCAAACTGTTCCATTGGTTGATTGTTCTCACTGTCAGAAAATGTCTCCTTATTTCTATATGCCTGTCACTTTTGAAGGAAGATTAATTTTAAAAAATTGGAGCAAAATGGACTAAACTGCTACAGTTTACAAAAGTACAAAAAAGTGTGATTCTTCCCCCCCCCAAAAAAAATACTATAATTCCCCTAATTCAATGTTTTTCGACTTTGGCAACTTTAAGATGAACGGTCTTCAAATCCCAAAATTCCTCAGCCAGGATGCTGACTGGGGAATTCTGGGAGATGAAGTTTATACTTAAAGTTGGTGAGCATAGGAGAGGGACTGGCAGAGCCAGGGGGAGGAGTTAAAAGAGGCATCAGTTTAAAATCATTAAGTAGCCACAAGTGAACTAAGTCCAATCTCCCTTGAATGCCTTGACCTTTATCCAGAGGTGGGCTTCACTTAATTTAACAACTGGTTCGCCTAGTGCAGAACCGAAAATGTGAGTGGGTGTGGCTTCAAACACAAGGCAATTTCATGCACACGGCTTCCGGCACACCTTCTCAGGCAGCCGTGGTGAGTAGAGCGGGTGAGGTGCGGAAATCAGCTGGACTGCGTGGGCAGGGCGAGCGAGCCAGAGAGTGAGATATATAGGACGGGATAGCACTGGGGCGGGGGGGCGGGCCCATCCGGTGGTCGGAACTACCGGTTCGGCTGAACCGGTCTGAACCGGCAGCAGCCCACCTCTGCCTTTATCTAGGTTTACCCTGGTGCTAACCATTAGTCAGAAGATTCCTATGCATAGTCTTTAACACAATCAGTGATCTGACACTTCTGCATGGGAACCTGGTTTTTTGCACCTGATAGGGAGGCTGAGAAATACTACCTGTAAAGCATGCTGTTCTGAAACTAGTTCACCCCCCCTTCCAAATTAGCAGAGTTATCAAATAAACTATTTCCTACTTACTACCTTTTTTCCCCAATCCAAACTTCTTTGACCGTTTTTGGTAGTCTGATTTACAAAAGCTCGCTTTCATGATGCCTCTATTATTCCCCAGATTTATTAGGGGTGGTCAGTTTTGTCAATGCTTGCTAGGGGTGTATAGTTTGTCAGCTTTTGACAAGTTTACCATCTTTAACCACGTGCATATTGATAGAACTGAAAGGGGGGGGGATTTGCAATTTCACTGTGATAGCCTTTCAGTGGCATCAAGCTCTTTTTCATGTGGCATTTTATAAATGCAGTGGAACACATATCCATATCTGTAAAATGCAGAAAACACTGTCCTATCCCAGCCTGGATAGGAACACGTACAAAAAAGAATTAAGTTGCAAGAAGCTTTACTTAGAACTGAGCAATTACAGGCAGTAGCAGGCACAGTGTGTGTGTAAATACATGCTTAGTTTAGAAAATTCCCAAGTCCTGAATTGAGAGCTTGCCTGCAATAAATTTCAAGCTGACAGAGTCCAAAACAGCAGGTAGAAATGTTGTCAAGTAATGGTTCAGAGGACTGGGCCTCCTGGTAAGCCATCATCTGGTTTTGGTTCAAAAGGACTGGATTTACATAGAAAAGTTTAGAAAAATCCCAAGGGTTTTTATATCCTTAAAATTTTCCACCAATGGTCAGCATCAACTTGAATCTTCTAAGAAACAACTTGTTCTGACCTAGGCTTCTCCAAAAGCACGAAGCCAACTCCACATCCTGATAAAATCCCTTTTATTTAGTTTACAATGAATTCCTCTCCAGCAAAGTCCCGGCAAAAAGTTTTTCAAGATATTTCCCAATTACAGACCTTTATCAGGCTTGGAGAGCTGCCAAGCTGATATCTTTCAGACTCCACATTATAACAGACAATACTTGGCAAGAATGCAGGAACAGATCTTCGCCCAAATGAACTAATTGTCTCCTGCAAACTCCCACCCCCTTTCGCTCCTCTTTTATTCCCTATGGGAGGGGCCATTCATCATCCACCTGTGGCCTTACTCCCAAGTCGACACTTGTTCCTTAGATGTTCCCTTCGTCTGGCAACTCTGCGCATGAGCACACTCCAGCTGTTCGTCTGCCTCGCTGATGTCTGACTCCGGAGGCAGCCAATAAGTGTCATATGGCCCTGGCCCCATCTCTGCCTCCAATGCAGAGCACTCATCAGAGCTTTCCCCAGACTCCAGGACTGGCCCATGTTCCTCCCCAACCTCCTCACTGTCCGAATCTGCTGCCAGCTCCACTGGCCGCTGGCAGGCCACAACAACCATCTGATATTGCCCTCTTTTTACAGGAGACAGTGTGAACATCTCTGACAGGAACAGAACGATTCATGCAGAAATGAGTTTATTGAAATTAGATATTGCCCTACGGCTGGCTGAAAATGGTTTCCTTTTTTTTTTCCCCTCTTGGAAACTGTTAAAAAACACATCGGCCTCCAGGTGGATGCAAAACTCAATGAACCATGAAAGGTCTCGCCATCCTTGTCACAATGACATGCACAAACACACACACACACACACACACACACACACACACACATATGTCTACATACCCAAATAATGAGAAAATTGAATGTCCCCTTGAGATTTTTGTGAATAACAAATGAGATTAGCAATAACAAGGAAAAATTAGTCATTAACTACATCAATGTTACTAACCCCAAGTCTGTGATTGGTACAGATGAACTAAAAATGACTGGAGTCCAAGTCCATCTAGACTCTTCTTTAGATATAGCTTAAATTAGACATGGTTTCTGTTAAATTCTGATAGAGGCCAAAACTCTTTAAATAAACCCAGTGTTAACTTCGAAACAACTTCAGCCGAAGCCATGCTCATTTTCGCTTCGTTGTCACTCTTGGGGGGGAGGGGGGAGTTAGAAAGGACTGAAATGTGGTGCCTTAGTCCACTAGACAAAACATCAATGCAGCGTGTGAACCAAGGTCATGGCAACGAACATCTGCTGAGACCGAGGGGAAGTTACTACTGGACTGATTATAATTTACATAAATGACCTTTGTGATAATATAAAAAGCAACTGCGTTCTCTTCGCCGACGATGTCAAACTATTTAACACCACAGACAATGCTACTACCCTTCAAAAAGACCTTAACTATGTATCAGAATGGTCAAACAAGTGGCAACTTCAAATCTCAATCAACAAATGCTCAGTCTTACACTTTGGCAAAAAGAATCCGAACACAAAATACAAACTAGATGATCACGACCTTGTTGATGATCCTCACTCAGTTAAGGACCTTGGAGTACTCATCTCTAATGATCTAAGTGCCAGAGCCCACTGCAACAGCATTGCTAAGAAGGCATTAAGAGTGGTTAACCTAATCTTGCGTAGCTCTCTTCTCTGGTAATATTATACTTTTAACCAGAGCATATAAAACATTTGCTAGACCAATTCTCAAATACAGCTCATCTGTATGGAACCCACACTACTTATCGGACATTAATACAATTGAGAATGTCCATGAATAAGCGCACCAGCGTGACCACCGTCCCTGTCCTAACGTCCCCATGCATTCGTAAAATATCATGTACTCATAACCATGCTTATACTTTGTTTAACTTCGTTTATACTTTGTCTGTAATCATATATATGCTTGACAAATAAAATAAATCTTCAGCTTCAACCGCAACAATACACGAGCTCACAATAGATACAAACTTAACGTAAACCACTCCAAACTTGATTGCAAAAAATTCGACTTCAGCAACAAAGTGGTCAATGCCTGGAATACATTACCTGACTCTGTAGTTTCTTCCCCAAACCCCCAAAACTTTAACCTTAGACTGTCTACTGTTGACCTCACCCCATTCCTAAGAGGTCTGTAAGGGGCGTGCATAAGCGCACCAGCATGCCTACCATCCCTGTCCTAATGTCCCCATGTATTCGTAAAATATCCTGTACTCATAACCATGCTTGTACATCTTATATATTCACAATCATGTTTATTGTCTGTAATCATATACACGCTTGACAAAATAAATAAATAAATAAAAATAAAAATAAAATGATTGGTTAACGTGACCCAGGACACCTGAGGGGGGTGGGAAGTTTCTATTCTTTTTATTACTCTGAAGCGTGGGAATTATTCAGAGCTAGCTTCACCTTTCTAAGTGCTGATACGATGTACTAAATAAAAGGTCTTTCAAGCCTGAATGGAGCTTTCAAGTCCTGATTCAATTGGGTTCATTGCTCGGAACTATGACACCCAGTTTCATTGGTTAAAGATTGCTTTCCAAAAGGTATTTTGCAGTTCATTAACCTATTTTATTTATTGATAAATTTGTCTTTTTTTTAATCTCTGCTGGATGACCCTGGGCCAGTTACTCTCCCTCAGCTCAATTCACCTCACAGGGTTATCTTTGTGAGGTAATAAGAGAAGGAAGGAGTATTAGCCATGTTTGTCACCTTGAGTTGTTCATAAAAATAATAAAGGTGGGACATTAGTAAATGAATAAAAAAATAAATACATTCAGAAAACAAAGATTTCAGTCTCACTTGAACTTGGATCTCCCAAGTCTTTCTCCATCACCAAGAACTACGATACTGCTCTGTTTTACTTTAGGTGAAATAATGTTATGTTCTCTTTCCTTTTCTAGTTTTCATTGAATGCATTTTCCTCTTGTTGAGGGAATAAATGTTTTCTGTGTAATGGCTCATTGCTTGTATTACAATAAAAGTGATTATCCTTTTGTTACAGAAGCTGGGACATAGCAAAGCAGGGACCTGTTTGCAATAAATGGAGGCTATGAGCCAGGAACTCCTAGTTTATGGATCTCTCTCTTCTTTAGCCTATACACAATATCACTCTGCAATGTTAGACTTGACTTATGCTTGAAGATGTCTTCCATTATCGATGTAGGATAGCCTTGTTTATTAAACCAAGACATTTTCTTTCTGTGAACAGCACTTGGCTGTTTCTTTGCTCTTGTTTTTGGCTGCATACAATATAAATCAAAGGAGAGAAGGTTTTTTTTAAAAAAACAAAACAAAGTTAAAACATTGGCTGGAAATCTTACTTGCAGTCTAGATAACTTTCCAATTCTCTTTCTATCACTGCCCTGGGGAGAGTAAAATATGCAGTGACTAAGATCACAATGTTACAAGAAAGAGTGAGGATGTGGTTCCCATCTTCAAAAAAGGGAAAAAAACAGACCCAGGAAACTACAGACCAATCAGCCTAACATCAATACCCAGGAAGACACTGGAAAAAACAATTAAAAAACAAATCTGCCAACACCTAGAAACGAGTAAAGTAATAACTAGCAGCCAGCACAGGTTTGTTAAAAACAGATCATGCCAAACCAATCTTATATCATTCTTCAACACAGTGACTAAATTAGTAGACCAGCGAAATACTGTGGACATAATATACTTAGACTTCAGCAAGGCATTCGACAAAGTGGACCACAACCTACTTCTTCGTAAGCTAGAAAAAAGTGGGATAGACAGCTTCACCACCAGATGGATTCACAACTGGCTGACAAACCATACGCAACGAGTAGTCCTTAATGGGTCTGTCCACATGGAGAGAAGTAAGCAGTGGGGTGCCACAAGGTTCCGTCTTAGGGCCAGTACTCTTCAACATCTTCATAAACAACTTAGATGAGGGAATAGAAGGGGAACTTACCAAATTTGCAGATTATACTGTTGTGACCCAGCGCGGCAAGCCTCCAGGAAAGGACACACACACACTGTTGTCCAAAATAAAGAAGGCTTTATCACTAATAAATGCTTAGTAATAAGTTAATTTCAGGGTTTCTGATCAAGGAGAGATTCAACCTAGAAATAAGGAGGAACTTTCTGACAGTGAGAACAATCAACCAATGGAACAGCTTGCCTTCGGAAGTTGTGGGAGCTTCATCACTTGATACTTTCAAGAAGAGTTTGGACTGCCATTTGTCAGAAGTGGTGTAGGGTCTCCTGCTCGAGTGGGGGGTTGGACTAGATGACCTACAAGGTCCCTTCCAACTCTGTTAATCTGTAATCTGTAATTCAGACAGCCTACCCACGTGCAGAAATAGCTTTGTTGGAAAAGATTCAGAAATCCAAACTCAGAAATCCAGATAAATCCTTTGTTATTGTTCTTTCTGAAATTGAATTGGATCAATTTCCCAAAGTGATTCAAAATAATCAAATCAGTTTCCTGAACTAAACAGATGGTTCCAATCCAGTAGTGGGTTCTAAAACCTGTTGCTACCGGTTCGCGCGCTTGCACGCATGTGCGATGCTTCTGTGCATGCGCAGAAGCGTCCTGGGCAGGTGGGCGGAGCCTCCTGCCGCTGCTGCTACCGGTTCTAAGAACTGGGCCGAACCAGGAGCAACCCACCGCTTTCTGGTTTTTTCCTTTGGAGACATTTCGCTTCTTGGAGGAGAAGAGAAACATCTTCAAGGAAAAAACAAAAGTCCAGTTGCCTCTTGAAAAAGCACCTTTGGGACAACCATGACCTGCATGACTGAGAATCTCCACAGACACTTTCCTTGATCAGTTTCCATCCATTGTTTCTCATCTTTTTAAAGGTTGTAAGAAAATTGGAAAGTTCTGGGCTGAAACTTTAACTTCGAGTTGGATTCAAGAGAGGGTCAGAGAATCCTGCATTAGACTTTTCATCAATATGAATCATAAGGCCTGCTGATGGTCTTGTGGGGGTTTGTGTTGTGTGTGTGTGTGTGTGTGTGTGTCTGAACACCCACCCACACATATGCAGTCATTGATAAAGCAGGAATCATCAGAATTGCGAATGGGGCTCATTTCATGCAAGAAGACACAAAATTATTTGGGAATAATTTAGCAGTCAGGCCCGTTTCTTGAGTCAGGGAGCATCAGTGCATTCACAGGCAAATTGGACAGGTTTTCGAACAAAGCAAGGAGTGCAGGTTGGGCAGAGAAAATGGGAAAATGGAAATGAAGCAAATAAAACGCGTAAGCACAATAAACTCTTCTTCCTGCCCAGGATTTTTCAAATGTGCCTCTGACTTTGCTATTTCAAAGGAAGCCAAAGTGGTTGAAAGCGAAAGAGTCGCATCTTTTTAAGTCCCATAGCATCAAATTTAAATCGCCTCTTATGTTTTATTATCTTCCTGGCAGCACACTCTAAATCCAAGTGTACTCACAGATAAATCAAAGGACAAAATGCTTTTGGGGAAGGAAATAAACCCTTTTGGTGATTCCGCTAAAGAGCTGAGTTTGCACAACTTGCCCAAACCGGTCATTTCAAACGTAGCTGCTGCATTTTGCTCCTGTTTGCTTGTTGGTTTGCAAATCCAACCCTTTGGGTTAGTTTATAACATAATAACAGAGTTGGAAGGGATCTTGAAGGTCTTCTAGTCCAACCCCTGCTCAGGCAGGAAGCCCTATACCATTTCAGACAAATGGTTGTCCATAATGTCCAATCTCTTCTTAAAAACTTCCAGTGATGGAGCACCCACAACGACTTTCTGGAGGCAAGTCGTTCCACTGATCAATTGTTCTAACTGTCAGGAAATTTCTCCTTAGTTCTACGTTGCTTCTCTGCTTGATTAGTTTCTATCTGTTGCTTCTTGTCAGGTGCTTTGGAGAATAGGTTGGCTCCCTCTTCTTTGTGGCAACTTTATGGCTCAGTATGTTTCTAACTTTTGAAGAAGAGGATATTTTCTGTAAACAACTACACCGGGGAAATCAAATGATTCAGGCAGTTCAAATGAGTATAAAGATTTATTGCAAGCTTAAGTTCTCTACAAGAATCTGACCTACTAACGGTCAAGGGAAAAGAATGGGAACAAGAAGGCATTCAAGGTGGGCTGGATTTAGATCTCTTATGGGCGTGCAGGGACTCGTGACTTATGACGCGTTTGACCCCTCCCTTGGACTCAGCCTGATTATCTCCTACAAACACACATTCATAGAACTTAGAAGAGTTGGAAGGGACCTTGGAGGTCTTTTATCCCAACCCTCCACTTGAACAGGAGATCTTATACCATTCCAGGTTAGTTGTCCAATCTCTTCTTCATAAACTGGCAATAAAAATTAATCAAATTTAGAAACACCAGTTTTAAGAGAATATTAACTTTTTCGTCTTTACAGTTCATCTGAGATTGATCAAGTCTGCTCACTTGTTTTTACAATTAATTGGATGCTTTCAAAATGATTCTTTAAAAATATGTAAGAGGGACAAAGAAAGAAGTACAAATCCCAACTTTTTTCCCCCCTCTCTATCCAGATTATACTTGGTTGGAGTAAAACAAGGAGATTCTAGGGAAATCTGGATGTTATGCAATTAACTCAGGGACTGAGTTAGTGCTTCATATGAATATAGATAATTTATCATGTGGATCAACTTATTAATGCAACCATTAGAGATGGCTGGGTGAAAGGAAGCCTGCCATTATTGTTTTAAAAAAGATAGTGGAATAGGAGTTATTTTTACTCCTGAATCAACACTCAGTAGTATTCTGATCTTTATTGCAGTCCTCCTGATTTGAAAGGAGTGGATATCTGTATGCATAGATTTGCCCCTGCTTTGTTGTGTATAAGCCAAATTCTTCAAGCAGGTCCTTATTTCCTGCTCATGTTCATGTTAGGAAGCATTCCATACTAATTAATCCTTTTCATAAAGCAGTGGTTAGGAGAGACTCATGTAGATGTTCTATTGCATGGAGAACAAAAGAGAGCCTTGTGGAACATCACAGATAAGCTTTCATTGTGTAGTGCCAACAGCACCTTTTAGAACTAACCTTCCAGGTATGTGCAGAATTACTACAGCACAGTAGGCCTTATCTTCACTTCGGTTGTGCCAGGAGACTCTTACGGATTTCGCGGATGGTCGCAACAATCAAAGAAAAGTTCTGTCCACCTGTCTAGTCTATTTGACCAGGTGTTGTTGTTGTTAGTTGCGAGGTCGTGTCCGACCCATCGCGACCCCATGGACAACGTTCCTCCAGGCCTTCCTGTCCTCTACCATCCTCCGGAGTCCATTTAAGCTCACGCCGACTGCTTCAGTGACTCCATCCAGCCACCTCATTCTCTGTCTTCCCCTTCTTCTTTTGCTCTCAATCTTTCCCAGCATTAGGCTCTTCTCCAGTCAGTCCTTCCTTCTCATTAGACCAGGTATTAGAAGGACTCCAGTCAGTCCTTCCTTCTCATTTGACCAGGTAGAGTGATGGAAAGCCTGGAAAAATTGCAGGCAGAAGAAAAGTTGACTTGTTAAAGTTTAAAGTTTAAAGTTTATTTATATTTCTATGCTGCCCAACTCCCGGGGGACTCTGGGCGGCTTACAACAATAAAAAAAAACATTATTAAAATATAAAAAAACTATTAAAAAGAAACATATTAAAAACATTTAAAAAACAACTAAAAACTCATACACACCGTTTCATGGCCGGATCTCGCCAAATTACAGAGGCGAGATCAACGGCCCCAAGCCTGCCGGAACAGCCAGGTCTTCACGGCTTTCCAGAAGGCCAGCAGGGTGGGGGTGGTCCGGATCTCAGGAGGTAACTGGTTCCAGAGGGCCAGGGCAGCCACAGAGAAGGCCCTCCCCCACGGGCCCGCCAGCCAGCACTGTTTAGCTGACGGGACCTGGAGTAATATGGGTGTACCTAGGTACACCCATGACAGCTCGCGCAGCTGCATTCTGGACCAACTGTAGTCTCCGAACACTCTTCAAGGGTAGCCCCATGTAGAGCACATTGAAATAATCAACTTGTATCTTAATAGGTACTATAACTATTGTGGGAAGCCCCCCCCCCAAAGAATGAAATATTTTGGGAAATATTAACAAAGGCAGAATATTATATTTCCCTAAAGGAGAAATGAAGAAACATGTTTTTAGAAGCAGGAAGCAGCCCCCAAGTCTTTCTTAATAGCCCACAGCAGATGCCAACACTTAAGAGATAAAGAGCTTATTGAAAGAGGAAGAAAAGTATCTAGATAACTTTATTCATAAGCAAAGGAAATACTGCAAGCAGAAATCCATTCAAGACAGGATATTTTGAAACTCCCTGCAGCAAAGTCTGAACAAAGGCAGAATGGTCGGATTAGAAGCAGCCCCTCATCCAAGATCCAAAACAGGATGAAAGTCATTAAACCACAATAGGAATTGCCCAACAGCCTTTCAGAACACAAGCCCCTTCATTGCACCACACCCAGAACAGTCCAAACTTCACCAGGGAGCTCTGATAAACAATAAGCCAGAGGTTGACCAGATTAGCTCAGACAAACACCTACGTAGGATTTGCATTTCCTCTTTTGCCTGTATGACCCCTACATAACCCCTACATGACCTCATAGGAATCTGACAACAGCCAATAGAATATTAAAGGACATGTTCTTGCACAGGAACAGGAAGCTCAGATACAAAGCCCAAAGAAGGTATAACTCCTCCCCCCACTCTCAACTCCATTTTGTCAGCTGCACCAGAACCATAAACGCTGGTGGTTCTGCTTCATCATTAAACCATCTTTCCAATCAGCCTCCATGTTTCTAGTGCTTTTCTGCCAGCTTGGAACTGGACCAGGTGGATATTTTTTCCAACACTATATTGACTTAGTTCAGGAGCAGCCAGATTCATACCTCCCTTCCACCACAGAGCTAACAGGGAGACTTCGAGTCAATCACTTTCTCTCAACTCTACTGACTGCACAAGGGAGACCACCTCTGAAAAAAATGGGAATAAAATGTACTGAATTCATTAATAACAATACAATTCAACACACCTTTGGATGAGTAGCAATAGCACTAGCACTTAAACTTACATACCCACTTCACAGGGCTTTACAGTACTCTCTGAGAAGTTTACAGAGTCAGCGTATTGTCCCCAATAATCCTCATTTTACCGACCTCGGAAGGATGAAATAATGAGTCAACTTTGTGCCAGTCAGGATCGAACTGCTGGCAGTGGGCAGAGTTAACTTGCAATACTGCATTCTAATCATTGAACCACCACCAGTAATATACAGGTAGTTCTCAAGTTACGACCACAGCTGAACCCAAAATTTCTGTTGTTACTTGTTAACGCATTTGTCAAGTAAATTTTGCCCCCTTTTACTACCTTTCTTGATACAGTTGTTAAGTGAATCACTGCAGCTGTTAAGTTAGTAACATGATTGTTAAGTGAATCTGGTTTCCCCATTGATTTTGCTTGTCAAAAGGTTGTAAAAGGTGATCACATGACCTTTGGATACAGCAACGGTCATAAGTACGAACCGGTTGTCAAGGATCTGAATTTTGATTGCATGATCATGGGGATGCTACAAAGGTCGTAAGTGTGAAAAACGGTCATAAGTCCCTTTTTTCAGTGCCATTGTAATTTTGAATGGTCACTAAATGAACTGTTGTAAGTCAAGGACTACCTGTATATGGTGCTGCTAGCAGAGGAGAGAACCTTGTGTTGTCTTTCCTCCATAGATCTTTCTAGTTTTTCTAGAACAGCCCTGATGGCTAATAAGCCGCAGACTTCCTGGCCATGCTTTGGCATATTTCTAATACGGATAGTCCTTGACTTATAACTATTTGTTTAGCGACCATTCCAAGTTACAAGGGCACTGAAAAAAGTGACTTATAACCAGTCCTCAAATTTATGACCATTGCATCATCCACACGGTCATGTCTTCCAAATGTGGGTGCTTTGCAACCAGTTTGTATTTATGATGATCATCATTGGGGATAGGGATGGGTTCCAACTTACCTCGCTGCCGGTTTGCTCCCTCCCGCGCCTCATGGGTGCGCTCGTGGGCGCATGCGCATATGCGCAGTAACAACAACAACAAAAAAACCCAACAAAGCCAAAAAAAAAGATGGCAACCGCATGCACAGTGCTGGAAGTCGGCTTCTGCACATGCTCAGAAGGAAAAAAATAAATTTAAAAAATTCAAAAAAAAATTCAAAAAAAATTCAAAAAAAATTCAAAAAAAGAGATGGCGGCCCCCACAGACCGGCACCGAACAATCCAGTTCGGTGATGTCACCAGCGGGTCGCTACCGGTTCGGGCGAACCAGTCCAAACCAGGAGGAACCCACCCCTGATTGGGGATTCTCCCAGCCAGCTTCTAACAAGCAAAGTCAATGGGGAAAATTGGATTCACTTAACAAATGCATGGTTCACTTAGCAACTGCAGATATCCACTTAACAACTGTGCCAAAAAAGTTTGTAAAATCAGGCACTTAACAATCACCTCGCTTCACATTGGAAATACTGGTTCCAATTGTGTTTGTAAGTTGTATTGGATGGATAGCTTGCAACTTTGCAATACAGGTAGTCCTCGACTTACAACAGTTCGCTTAGTGACCGTTCGAAGTTACAACGGCACTGAAAAAAGTGACTTATGACCATTTTTCACACTTATGACTTTTGTACCATACAACTGACTCAGATTTCTGACAGTCGCAGTGTCCCAGGGACATGTGATCACCTTTTGAAACCTTCTGAGAAGCAAATTCAATGGGGAAGCCAGATTCACTTAACAACCAGGTTACTAATTTAATGACTGCAGGGATTCACTTAGCAAATGTGGCAAGAAAAGTCATAAAATGGGGCAAAACTCACTTAACAAATTTTTCACTTAGCAACATAAACGCTGGACTCAATGGTGATTGTAAGTTGAGGATTATCTGTATTGTCCAGATATATTTTATTCTTCCACTTTTTTGGGGAGTGGAGTGGGGACCAAAAAAAGATCAACTCGTCATACATTTGCTTAACTCTTCCTCTAATAATTACCTGTCTTTTCTGAAAGTTCGTATCTTGTTGACAAGTTAACCCTTGTCACATAATGAAAGCAAGCCAGGAGAAAAAATGCCAGAGGATATCTAAGCAGGAGTAGTAAAATGCTGAATACTGCAAGCTTCTGAAAGGGCATAAATCCAAAATAAAGCATTTGTTGAGCTGCACAAAGATCAGAAGTGAATCTATGAATTCAAAGTGGCCAATTTGTTGCTGTTTATTTCCAGTTGAGGCAGTTGTGCATAACATGTATTTATTTATCTATCTATTTATTTAAGAAAATTTATATGACTACCCAACTCAATCTCAGTGACTCTGGGCAGCTTACAAAGATAAAAACCCAATATAAAAACAATAAAAAAGCAATAACCTCCCACCTCACTGGAGACAATGATCAGCCAATAAAACAAGGCATTTGATGGACTCCATCCCACTGAGGGTGCCCCAGGCCTGTTGGCAAAACCAAGTCTTTAGGGCCTTGCAAAAGAGTGTATCAACTCTGAAGCTAGCCTGATTGAGGCCATCTTGGAGGCTTCAGCATTGCCACACTGGTGATGAGGGATAGGGAGGGGGGGAATAGAGATAGTTGGGGTTTTGTAGCCAAAACAAAATAGTTTCCCCTGAGAACCAAGGACATTCCCATAGGTGTCTGAAGAGAGGAGGAGTGAAGTTTCCAAGCAACCGGACAGCACCTTGATTGGGCCATGTGACTGATTGGTTGGGAAAGGGGGAAAAACCGTGGGAACCTTTAGAGTCGGTTTTCACCAGTCCGTGCCAATATGATATATCCAATAAAACTGTTCTTTAAGGAATCTACTTGCCTCGGAGTTCTGTTTGCTATGGGTATATTACTTGGAACCCTGACCGAGTGTTAAAGTGGGAGCCAATCTTAGCCCCATAGGGATGGTGTTCCAAAGGGAGGGAGCCACCACAGAGAAGGTTGTTCTTCTTGATCCCATTAGATATACCTCCTTAGGAGAAGGGCCTATAGCATTCCCTACCTCCCCCCTCTGGAGGGTCAGGTAGATGTGACTGGCAAATAACATATCTAATGTGACTGTAGTGACCTGAAAATTTAACCACATAATTGAGGGCCAGTATTCAGTATTAAAGTATTAAACCATTTTGTGTTTCTTTGTCATATTATCTTCCTCTCCCCTTCTATACATAGCTATTCTGAAATGCTTCTCCATTCTTACATATTCATTTCTTGTACATTCCAAATGTATCCTTATTAGGATGCACTAGACCACAGTAATATTCCATAATTATTGTCTATTTATCTCCATTTACTGCAGATTTTGCTTTACTAGAATATCACCCAGCCCTGGCGGTACCATACACTGCAGAGGTGGGTTTCAGCAGGTTCTGACCAGTTCTGGAAAACCGGTAGCAGAAATTTTGAGTAGTTCAGAGAACCGGTAAATACAACCTCTGACTGGCCTTGCCCCCATCTATTCTCTGCCTCCCGAGTCCCATCTGAGTGGGAGGAAATGGGGATTTTGCTTCTTTGCAGGAGTTGGGAGGGCATGCAGATTTTGCAGTTTCCTTCCCCTGGAGTGGGGTGGGAATGGAGATTTTGCAGTATCCTTCCCCTGCCACACCCACCAAGCCACACCCACAGAACCGGTAGTAAAAAAATTTGAATCCCACCATTGATACACTGTCTTTGGGAAAATATCTGGGTTGTACTTTCTCACCAAGTAGGAAGTATTCCAGTTTAAAACTCTGGTCTGGAATTAAGCTATACTGTAACTGCAGGCAGGTTATAATACTGGAAATTTTGAATGAAGTCCTTAAGGCACTGCTTTAATTGGACATCGTAGGACCATAAGGAAGGCTGAGTACCAAAGAATTGAGGCCTTTGAACTATGGTGCTGGAGAAGACTCCTGCGAGTCCCTTGGACTGCAAGGCGATCAAACCAGTCAGTCCTAAAGGAGATCAACCCTGACTGCTCTTTAGAAGGCCAGATCCTGAAGATGAAACTCAAATACTTTGGCCACCTAATGAGAAGGAAGGACTCACTGGAGAAGAGCCTAATGCTGGGAAAGATTGAGGGCAAAAGAAGAAGGGGACGACAGAGAATGAGGTGCCTGGATGGAGTCACTGAAGCAGTCGGCGTGAGCTTAAATGGACTCCGGGGGATGGTAGAGAACAGGAAGGCCTGGAGGAACGTTGTCCATGGGGTTGTGATGGGTCGGACATGACTTCACGACTAACAACAAAGTCATCGTAGAATTCCTCTCCTTAATCTCTACATGCACTGATGATGTTACTTAGCTGGGTAATAAAATGTCTGCAAGCAAACAACCATGCTCAGGGACTCCCATTATCAGAGGTCTCCATGCTCTTGAAGCTTACCAAAAGCTTCTTCAATGAATCTGAATCTGAATGTGTTCATCTACTAGGTAGCAAGATATATGGGGAATCTGGATTCCTAGTCCCAGAACAAGGTACAAAATGGTACAAGTTTCAAGCCTGAGCTAGTTTTGAAAAGGATAGTCCTGAGAAAGCTTTTGAAGTTCAGGAAGATAAACATATAGACTATGAGATGTCCATCACATAAAGTTAGGTATATTCCAAGAGTAAAATACTTGAAGAGTTCAACAAATTTGAGGATACAGTGCTATGCAGAAATATAAAGGTGTTGTGATTTAGTAAGATTTATTTTCCAGGAAACGTGATGGAATTGTTTTGTTAGGCCAACAATTTCCTTAAGCTATTACTTAGGTACCTAGAACTAAGGAGAAATTTCCTAACAGTGAGAGCAATCAACCAATATAGGGTCTCCTGCTTGAGCAGGGGGTTGGACTAGAAGACCTCCAAGGTCCCTTCCAACTCTATTATTCTGTGTTCTATGTTCTAATTGGAAGGCTTTATTGAATAACATTCAGTACAGTGTGGTTAAAGAAGAAGAAAAAGACGGTTGCAACTCTATGAATGAAGCCCTGCTGTTGTTCTTTTTCCTATCGCTCCCATTCAACTTCACAAAACAGAATGTGCCTTCAACATTTCCTTCAAAGGAGAGAAAAAAATGCTGAAATCACAGATACTTCACAGTATTCAAAAATTGCTTAGTTAATGAGGTATCCACAAATACAGATAGACCTCGACTTACAACCATGCATTTAGTCACCGTTCATAGTTACAATGGCACTGAAAAAGATGACTTATGATCGTTTTTCATAGTTACGACCCTCGCAACATCCCTGCGATCACAGGATCAAAATTTAGATGCTTGGCAACCGACATATTTATGAGGGTTCCAGTGTCCAAGGGTCATGTGATCACTTTTTGCAACTTTCTGACAAGCAAAATCAATGGGGAAGCCAGATTTACTTAACAACAATATTAAGAAAGAAAGAAAGGCAGTGATTCTCTTAGCAAATGTGGCAAGAAAAGTCGTAAAATGGGGCACAGCTCGCTTAACAAATTTCTCAATTAGCAACATAAATTCTGGGCTCAGTTGTGGTCCTACGTCGAGGACTACCTGTAGTACAGTGGGGGGAAAAACACAAGTGTGTGTACTCCAAAGGCATTTAG